>JAQFXW010000111.1:0-24555 GCA_034693945.1 Dendrobaena attemsi | reverse complement strand
CTCCTCCTCTTCCTCCTCCTCCTACTCTTCCTCCTCCTCCTCTACCTCCTCCTCTTCCTCCTCTTCCACCTCCTATTCCATCTCCTCCTCCCATTCTTCCTCCTCTTCCTTCTCGTGACGAGTGATTGATCGGTGGAATCGATGCAAAAGTGATTAGATCGCAGTCTACCCTGAAGCAAAGGTCAATAGGTCAACCCATTTGTTTTAGCGCGCCTCTTTTCACCGTAAAAATAAAGCGATTGCCGATGCAGTCGTGCGCCAGATGAATTTATGTACATGTAAGACCTACAGTCTTGTAGTTAGTTGACTGCACAAGAACATCTGCCAAATGTTCCTAACCTATGATCACTGTGTCGCGTATTGATACTGATGTGAGACCTATATATATTTACTTAAGAATATACTTACTTACTGACACACTTACTTATAATAGTGGGTCCGGATTGCGGTTGTGACGCCCAGAAGAACATTGACCCATCTGTGTGCAAATCTTTTGCGTTTTGAGGGCTTGTTAAAATGCGCCTCGAGATTTATAAAGCGCATTTCAACAAGCCCTCAAAACGCAAAAGATTTGCTGTAGAAAGCATTTTAAATTGCGAACAAGACCCTAAATGTCTACTGTCTAGTGTCTACTTATAAGCAGACACGAAATAAGTGTGCATTTATATATTATATTATTTCTTACTTTTATTAGCTATTATGCGTCTATGCAGCAGATCGCCTATTAATTGAGAAGCAGCGCGGACCCCCCCCCTCAGCTGGTCTTATATCCGCCGATGGATCATCAGATTGCATAATTTTGCATTAGAAGATCGACCTTCGTGATCCCACACGTGCAGCTCTTCTGTCGCTTCGTGCTGATATGCGGACACTCACCCGAAAGGACGTCAGATACATTTCTAGGATATGCAATCTGTCTAATAAAACCTCAAATTAAGTGAAATTACAATAACTCCCCACCTCACCGCCGTGTTCTCCCGCGTTGAGACAAAAATATACTTCGCGGCTCCGAAGAACCCGGACAGACGCAGCGACACTAACAGACTGACAGAAAGAGAGACAGGCAACCAGTCTGAACCAGATATAGGAAACAAAGGACAACAGATGCAGAGATACAATCCAAACCCCGATGCAATTTAGACGAACACACGAGAAGAGAGACGAAGACGAGTTGCGTGCAACTGTTGTTGAAGTCAGCTTATCCTCTCTGTTAGCCTTCAGTCCTGGAATCCGTTTCCATGCGCTAAGAACGAAACGAAATGCTAATAAGAGTTTCATCAAAGAAGTCCGTTGTATTCACGTAGTCACGCGAATCCTCACTAAACCCACAGGACAACAGAAGAAATCTCCACGATCTCGATGTGTTTCTACTTTGTGTAAAATTAGATCACACGACTAACTCTCGGTTCTATCCTTCTATCAATTTTACAGTGAGCAAATAGATAATTATGTGAGAACTCATCATTTGAGGTTTTATCCCAGAATCGCGAAAAATTCGCCCGATTAGGCCTACCTATGGTTCAACCTTCATCGTTGCTACAGGATTAGTCTAGGGATCCCTCATTAGCTTGAGGCTAATTTGAATAACTTAAAGACAACAGTCCTTTCTATATTACACGTAGGGCCTAAAATGAATCAGTGATTTACTTCGACCAATGAAAGCGTGACTTCGGAATCTAACATTCGAGCTTTCTTAGCAATGCCAGTTGGTCTGTCGTTCTTAGAGATTTTTTCACCGCTGAAACACAAATTTACAGCTTATAGTTTTCCAGTCATTCTTTTATTAAACAATATAATGTGCACTGTGCACTGTTTGCACAGTGTTACAGATTAATGAATGCATTTACCTAATTTGCAACTTAGAGCTGGTCTTTTGTACTAACTTGCAGGTGTGTCCTGATGTGCGTGTCTGTAGTCTGTGTATAGATGTAAGTGTGGGACCCGTGGTGTATGATTGTATGAAGGTGTGTGCAGATATAAGTGTGGGTGTATATATTGTAGGTGTGTGCTTGTCTCCGCATGTATGTTTGTTGCGCATGCGCCCTTATGTTTATACAATTATACATACGTATAAAGCTGTGTCGATGGGTGTGGACCGTGTGTTTATAAATAGATATATCTGCTCTGAATTGCAATTCGGAATTTATTGGTTTACTATATGCCGACGCTTCCAGTAGAAGGACAGATGGATGGACGGACAAATGTATGCATATACAATTATACCCATACGTATACATTTGCACCTACTCACACCTACCCACACGTCTCGTTGCTAAGAGGGTTTGCTAAGTATATCTCGACCTTTTGAACTGAAGCCCCGCCGAAAAAGTCGTCTGCAATCGCTTCTCCGTCTGTTGCGTAGGCGGAAGTGACGTTGCTTCCAGTTGTCTAATTGTGTTGTCTCGTTTTGGGCGACGGGCAGAGCCTCGTTCTGCCTCTGTGCAATTCATTAGGTGAAGAGGTCCGAATGGAACAGAGACAATGATCGATCGTCTGATGCTCGGATGAAAGATAAATCGGTGAGAGAGACGGAGTCTGAGCGAAATACATATAAGAAGAAAGGGCTTACAGTGTAATCTATGCTAGAACCGATGCAAATTAACCCGACACGCGGTTCATAGGTCATCGATCATCGCACTTGATCGAGAAAGCTGCTATACTTCTATACATGTAGGACTTCTGCGAGTGTTGATGATATAGGCTATACGTTTATTTTACAACGCCTTCTTAATAACGAAGATGATTGGCGTTTACATGCACATGCACAATTATGCGATTTGCTTATATGTCTCTGAGAGTGTATAATTTGGTGGCGTAGTGCACAAGGAACGTTCGGGGCCTTGTGACCGTATGGTCGTGGATTCGAATTCACCTCAAGCCATTGCGCAAGGAATTTGAGCAAGTCCTTCAATCACAGAGGTCGAATCTACATGACATTGTAACGGTCGATGACGGCGTCGCCAACCATAGTTCACCATCCATTGTACAATACATCTCACCTTACAAAGCCGGGTTGGGACAAACTAGGGGAGTGCTACCTGAAGCAAATTGTGCCAGTATGTTATCCATTATCCTATAACCTAATTCCTCCCTGATACATATTTATATAGGACCTACATAAATAAATGCGTACATTACGTATACATCGGAGTGAACAAGAGCACACGACGAAGACAGATCGAAACGTAACAAGTGGAACGGAGTTAATAACGTTTGCTATCCTCTTTTCCTGAAGAATAACTGATATTTCTATGAGACACATCATGCAAAGTCCAGTCAGACTATAGAAGAATCTCGGTTAAATGCATATCTTTAGGTGACCGATGGTTGTGGCCGACGAGACAGTCACTTGTTTCACATCTTGGATCAAGTTTCTCTCTCTCTCTCAGTATAAAGGATGATTATTATTTTTGCTGTTTTGAGCCTCTGAGTCGTTGCGTGTCACACATTCACACAATCCTCATATACATAACTATACATTATATAGTTTTATAGAGCGCTGACATTTTCTGGCTATCTATTCCTGACAGAACACAGAAAGTGCATCTATAGCTCTGTATATTCTATTGGGAGATGTGGTGGTGGTGATAGTGGTGGTGGTGGTGGTGGGGGGGGGGGCTGTGCGATTGAACCTCTGGGTCCATCTGGTGACAAATTCAGGGGACACCTTATATGCGTCGCTTAAGACCGGTGTTTGTGCCTTCCATCGACGGGAGTCGCAACGGAGCAATCGAGGTGAACGCAGAGGGACAGAAAGACAGAGAGAGACAAAGAGACAGAGAGATAGAGAGAGAGACAGAGAGAGACAGAGAGAGAGAGGAGGAAGAAGAAGGTCATGATTGATATTGCGCTGTTGCGATGCTGTCATCTGCCACGATCGCTGCTCTTTGGAGAGCTCCGTGGATGCATAAAAGTAACCGAATGCCCACACACCGACACACATCTGCACACACTTACACACTCACCTACACATAACAGCCTACGTACATGTGCATATGCTTCCGCGGTCTATAGATCTCCATAACACTCGCAGTTCGGGACAGTAAAAGATGACTTGCTTTCTTGACAACGGTCCTTTCTATATGTAGATACATGTAAGGCTCGTGAAATTGACGCCAGTTGGTATATTTAATTAATTAATCAATAAATTCATATTACTTTTAACTAGAAAATCATATAAAATTATATACAGGGCGGTCCCAATAATTATCCCCTACTTTCCCCTAATATTTCAGTCAAAAATAGAACTTTTCAAATAAATTCTACAGACAATTCATATTTACGTATAGGCCTAACTGCTAAATTTAGCCAAAATATCTTAAACAGAACAAACATTATTCAACTTTTAGAGTGACCTTCAGAAAAAAACTAAAGACTGAACTCTTCACACAGGCCCATCTGGACTGAGCTCCCTATCCCAAGTGCTTCTGAATCGTTGCGTTGATCTCTTTCGGCTGCTTACGAACTATGGCTCTCAAATCTCTATGATTATTATTATTACATCACCCGCTGTGTTTTAATAGTTCAAATGACGTTTAACAGTTTTTTGCTATTTTTCCGCCATTGTGTATGTGACATATTCCTTGTGTCGCGTATGAACGGAAAGCGATCTCTTTCTTCTCTGAGAACATGGCATGAGCAGTTTCAGTAGCTGTGAATGATTTTCACACTAACGTCAATGCCCAAGAGAGATGTAACACTGGCCCGAAACGTAAACAACAGTTGTTAAACAAAACGAGGGAGAGATCGGTTGTGCACTCCCAATGTTAGTCAAATCTTACCCTGCAGTAGACCTACTTGCAGTTAAACAAACCGACGGAACTTTCTTAGCTGGTCAGTTAGTTGCTAAATTCGTCAATTCGTTGCTAAGTCCGTGAGGAGAGAGAAACGCGGAGAGAGATAGGAGCACACATAGTGGAAGAGAGAAACACAGAGAGATGCAGAGAGAAAAACAGCGCGAGAGAAGCGTGGAGAGGTGGAGAGGAGGGTGGAATTTGCGTTGGCCGCAATTTCTGCTCCATCATAAACCGTGCGGTAGCATTACTCTGCTCTATACGGTTGTCGCTTTGACGAAGGTCACGAATCCATCAGATTTCTACGCACTAAAAGCACAGCACAATAACTTCGTCCTTCAGCCGTAGGCTAAACTCGCGAAAGGAAGATAAGGCCAGAGGGATTTCGAAAGATAGAGCCACTGGATTTATAGGAATGAAGCAGTGGCATTGACTTTCATAGAGGCAGGAATACCAACATACAGCGATCAAGGAGGGACACAGAGATTGAGAGAGGACTTAGACAGATGAGCAGACAGACAGACAGACGTCTTTCCAGCTGCTGTTGTCATCGTCTTCTCTGTACAAACAAGACGAAGACATGCGCATGCTATTCTAAATATAGCACACACACTCCATGATCGGCCACACTAAAGAATTCTATCAGCTTTTTCGGAGGGACAAAAGTACACAATGACTATTTGTCGTCGATGGAGACTTGGCCTAGGTGGCGCCACAGGGCGCTTCACGGATGACCGTCATAATCATATGTATACAGAAGATGCTGACCGACTGAGATGACGCTGCTACTGCTGCTGGTGGTGGTCGGTTGATGCTGCTGCTGAGGCAAGGTGCACTAAAGTAGTCACAATCCATTGGAACGATGTCGACAAAAATAGAAGCCATTTCGACGAGCGACGAAGCGGAGGAGGAGGAGGAGGAGGAAGAAGAGGGGTGAGAGGAAGAGGGGTGGTTGCATAATAAACTGAAGAGGGAAGACATAGAGGTGGGAATAGGAGGAGTGATTATGCAAGAGGATAGACATGGGAAGAATGGGAGGGTTAGTTAGAGGATGAATGAGGAATAGAATAAGCTTGATATGAGAGCAGTATGGGTGGCTAAAGGGGAAAAGAGTAGAGAAGGAGGAGGCAATAGAGGAGCGGGTTTTATGTTGAGATTGAGGTGGGCTGGATGGGGAGAGAGGGAGGGAGGGAGGTAAGAGAGAAGCGGTTTTCTCGATCTGGAAAAGGTCATTTCAGACATTACGCCACTGAAGCCGAAAAGTCACGTTCGAGAATAGCATGTTGGGGGCGGAGGGGATTAAGGAGGATCATAAGAAAGCCGTTAAGAGAAGAACGGGAGGGGGAAGAGGAGGACGAGGTGGAAGAGGAGGAAGAGGAATTAGACTGTGTTACAGTGAAGTAAGGAGACTGACAGGGATCTTGGCTTGGAGAATTAAACGGATCATGAGAGGAAAGTGTATGAGTACTAAACTCGAGCGAAGAGACTTGCTTTAGACTCGGCGGAGAAGTAGGAGGAGAATACTGAACGAGAGGAATGAGAAAAGTAACTAAGAGAGTAAAATCAGCAGAAAGTGCCAAACTTAACAGAATTTAGTGGCTCTGAGATTGCCAGGAGATGGAGAAGAAGTAGACTGGAGAAGTAGGAAGTCCAAGAGCGTGGAAGAAAGAATGCGAACGAGGTCGTTATGAACAGAAAAGGACAATGATTAAACGGCGAAGAGAAAGGAGAGGAAACGTTGGTTCCAATTGGTACGGATGAAATTGAATCTTTTGAAGCTTAAGTATCAGGGTATTTGCATACATTATAAATGTAGAATTAGCAAATGTTAGTTACATTTTCATGCTAATGTATGTATGTAACTAAGTATGTATAATGCATGTAATGTATGCATTATTGTATGTAATATGTATTGTATGCATGTATTGTATTGTATGTGTGTGTATGTTTGTGTTGACGTAAGTGTGTTAATTGCATGATGTGGAGGACATCTTTGAAGATGGGTTGAATGAGTTCAGTGGAAGTCAAGAGATGATGATGGATGATAAGATCAGAATTCCAAAATCGCTCTCTTCATAATTGTATCCTTAGCAGAATGTGAAATTTCGTTTCGTTTCTGACCTTGTTCCGAATCTGTCCTGTACAACATGTTAGGATGATCTCCTCTCTGAAATAAACTTCAGCCAGAAATACTACAATTATCTTATCCTTTCCATAATATAGGCCTACGAACTAGAAAAGACTCACTTCTTGGCCTGTCTCTCCAGCATCTTCTGCTGTTCATTAAATGATTCCACCGATCAAGGGCGTAACTTTGGTCTAAAAATTGGGGGTACAAATTTATTCTCCAAGATTACTTTGGTCTAAATAGTGGGGGGTACAATGTATTCACCAAGTTTACTTTGGTATAGAAAGTTGGGTATAATGAAATTGCTTCTTTCGTGGCTTATTCTACAGCAGAAAGCTTCAAAAGGTACAATTACAAAATATAGAATGACATTTTTTTATTTTTCTGTTTGAAAAGTGGAGGGTACGGTACCCCCACTTAAAAAGTGGGGATATATGTACCCCCGACAGATTACACCTTTGCCACACATTGACCTTGACCAAGTGCAGTTTTATCTATGCATGCACACGAATATAATAGTTAACAGTTAGTGTATGGGCTTTTACAATAAGATTGATTGAAAAGAGAATTTCAAAAGATTCACAAATTGTGTTGTTTTAGTATTGTCTTGAGTTTTATTTGTAGTTACTATTGTGAGTGAGCGCTGTGAGAGTAGACGGAGAATTGGCAGAGTGGTTCAAGATCAGGGTGGGAGTTAGGCAGGGGTGTGAACTATCAACTGATCTCTTCAACCTCCTCCTAGAAGCCGAGATGGGACTCGCAATGAGAGATGTAGAGAATAGCATGTTGGGGCGGAGTAGGCCTAGTAGGCCTAATTACATGTGTGTCATTGTGTAAAAATTTTGTTGTTGTTATAATTATGTTATGTTGTATAAATACTCCTGCGCTAAATAAAGAATTCTTCTTATTACTGTGTTGACCCACTTGTTTTGACAGTTACGTCTTCGGTATATATGGCCAATGTAATCGGATTATGCAAGCTGTTAAAAATTCATCGTTTTAATGCTCATGGGACTCAGAGCATTGCTGAGTCTGTAGTATATAGGGGCTCTTTCTGTCACAGCCTGATGTTCTTAATGTCTTCTCAGAGACAAACCAACCATATGCACTTTGTTCTTGTTGTTGTTGTCGTCTTTCGAGAACTAATGCCGTCGTCTGCAATCGCGTACTTTGGCTTGTGCGTAGTAGCGCTAAGAGGTTGAAAGCAACAGACTTATAATAGCAGAAGCGCATACGAACCCATGTTTGCAGGGATTAATCAATAAAGTTATGCCGTCACTTAAATTGGTCCGTTCCAAGTCTTGCTGTTAATGTCGTAAGGCATCATAATATGATGTCTTACATATTATATATGTTCACTGGTCCTGATTTAATCTCTCTTCGGATAGGCCTACATATGTATATTTGCTGTCTTTAAAGACTAAAGACGTTCAGTGCAAATTACTTGAAACGGTTAGAAACGAGCTCACTCCCTTTTATACCTTACGATAGGTATACTCTGCATCTCTTTCTCTTTTGCGTATTTACTCAATGTAGTTGACCTAATAATATAAACAGATATCAGCCAACTACCTCTACCCGAACCCTTCAAAACTCAGTTCATCATCATACATGTAGGCCTCCCGAACAAATCAAGAAAATCCTCCGATAGTTCTATACACATGTATCCATCAATTTTTCATCTCTTACCTTCACCTCTTATTCCCCGGTCCGAAATATCGTGTTACTTTTGATTCACATATTTCCTTTGCAAACCTCTCCCGTACCTACTTCATGCTTCACGCATATCCGCGACCTCCGTCGCATCAGACCCATGTCAAATTTTAAACTGCTTCCGCCATTGTCCACTCAAAGCTGGGTTGTTGCACGTCACTCTTTCTCAACCTTGACTCCACCCACTTAAACTCTTGCAGCTAGTCTAAAACTCACTTGCCCAGACACCCAAACATCATCTGAGTAGAGATCTTGAAGGGGCGCTATACAAATATTAATTGATTGAATTGATTGATCATATGACCCCATTCTCAAGTAACTTCGTTGGCTTAGAATTTCTGAACGAAGCCATTTCTAAGTCCTCTCGCTAACTAACAACTCTTTACAATATTCCCAGCCCAAATATCTTCGTAACCTCTTCAGTCTTCACTATTCAGTCAACCCGATCATCCTCTCTTTCGCCCACCTGTGACTAGCCACCTCAGTCCATGCTTCACCTCATCTTTGGAATGAACTGCCTCCGAAATTTTGTAACTATCCTGTACATTGTACCTCTCTCTCACTGCTATCAAGTACCCCCTTCTCCTGCCTCCGTCTCACTATCACTCCTCACGCTTTACATTCGAATTTGAAGTCTCACCAGTCATACCTTGATTCCTCTTATTATCCACCTTCAAACTCTCGTCCTAAGCGAAACCCTCCTTAGCAGCTGCTCTACCATCTCTGCTCTTCTGGATATCGAACTCGGATTATCTGACTACTCTTTAACTTTACGCAGCGCTCGTGAATTAGCTGTTGTGTCCAGCGCTAGACTTTAAAGTGGCGCTCAAGAAATGTCGATATATTACGATTACAGTCACACACGTGAACCATGAAATTGGCAATGTCACGTGTTCAGCTTTTGAGGGGTTTTAACGAAAGCCATAAATTTCGAAAGGGAGTTTTTTGATACCTTACATAAAGTTGTGACAAGATTTATAACAATTGGTAGATCTGACTGATTATCGGGTTCGAAGGAGTAGCGTGCTACAAAAGTGAAGAGAGCTATATATTGACGTAAAACCCATTTTAAAATCATTTCCAGCCGAAAATGATACAAATTAAGCTTAACTCTTAGCAGCTGTGCAGTTGAAACAACCAAATTACCACTATACTCTTGTTACCGTCAATTAATCAAAATGCATTTATAAAAAAGTCCAAACCGATACAGACGCAATAAAATATTATTATTGGTTACATTGGGCAGATAAAATAACGATACGGTAATAAAAATTATCTTAAATATTGAAAGCAATATTTCTTCTGTATTATTCCTCAATACAGAGACATGCATGAAGATGAAAAGTGAAAGAGGCGGTCTTAAGCCCTCTCTATGGTAACATTCTTTTATTATTTGGTTTAAAAACATTCTACCGACTTAAATCCAACAGACATACATTAGCATAAACGCTTTCACTGGTCCTTTCCTGGAAAATCGACACCTATTTATTAATCACTCTTTCGTTTCAACAACTTCCATCGAGCCAATAAAACTAATAACAGACTAAGTGAAACTGTTAAATGTAAATTTAATTAAGCAGGGAATATTCTTTCCCATCTACATGGTGTTTCATAAAAAAGATCCCCTGCGCTTTTTGCTAATATTTCGGTCACAAAAGTAAGACTTTATAAATAAAATTTTACAGGCTGAAAGACAATCATTCGTATTTACAATTAACTGCCAAATTTAACAAAAATATTTCAAACAGAACAAGTTATTCAACTTTTAGTGACGTCACCCACTGCTATTTGATGGGTTAAATAACGTTTAACTGATTTTGCTGATGTTTGACATTTCTGCCACATGTAAACATTCTTAAATGAAATTACACATGCTTAAAGGCATTTCATACGTACGTATAACAACTAAAAAATAATCAAAATGTTTCACACAGAACAAAAGTGAAAAATGTTGATAAAATTTGGTAGCTGTACATGTATGTAATATGTAATATGAAATTCCTTTAAGCGTATAAAATTTCATGAGAAAAGTTTACTTTTGGCGGAAATACTAGCAAAAGTCTCCTAAACGTTTTTGATCCATCAAGAAACAGTAGGTGCCGTAACTAAAAATTGAATTAGGCCTACTGTTGTTCTGTTGGAAATATTTTGGTGAAATTTGGCAGTTATACGTAAACATGAATTGCCTTCAAACCTGTAGAATTCTATGTAAAAATGCGTGCTTTTACCGAAAATATTAGCAGAAATAGTAAGGGATCATTTTTTAAAAAGAAAACACCCTGTACAGACACCCTGTACAGACACGCTGCACGTTAGAATAATGTATAATGCTGTCGCTCTTTAACTACTGTGAAAGATTTTCGAAAACTATAGCTATAGCTCTAACTGATTTTGCTTGAAAACTTCAATTTTCTCTGTTGAACTTGTGAAAAATACTTATATTCTTATTCTCGTATTTGCATTTTTGGGCTCTTGTGTGTTTTGCCCTTTCTATAAAAATATCTGTTGGCGTCTATGGTCGTTAGGTCTGGATAGGAATGCCAGCAGGAATGTTTCCTATGTGTCCCTATAAGAATGCGTGTTTCATTAGTTGCTCAAGTACTTTGGTCTGTCGTCGAAACAGACGCCTTTGCCACACGATGGAACGAACTGTAGCTAATTCCCGTACACCCCCGCACGATGCAGTCAGTGTGGTTGCGGGTTGTAAAGCGACGACATATTCGTATATAATATGCATTGCTAGCGTATAGACGACAACCAACATCGACGATACATACGTCCACTGATAGTCCGTCATTCCAACCGTCCCTCCTATAGTTGAACTTAGGAGGAGGAGAGGAGGACGAGGACGAGGAGGAGGGGAGGAGGGGGCGAGGAGGAGAAGGAGGAGGAGAAGGAGGAGGAGAAGGAGGAGGAGACAGTGCATCTAAGGAATCGTTTGGAAAGACATCCAGAGGCGTAATTAATTCAATCAAGCAATTGCTGCCCGTCGTCGTCGTCGTCCTCGTGTTTCCTAACTGAACGAAGACTGTTGCATCTGACAGCATCGGTCGGTCGCTCGGTCGTCAGTTGGACGGACGAGGAAACGGAAAGGGGAATCGGGGGATGAGTGATCCCATAAGCTCCGGAAAGGATGCGCCTCGGAATGCAGCAGGAGAAGAAGGTCTTCTTCGTATTAACCGACCGACGACCATCGTGCTTTTATGTAGCGCTCTCTCTCTCTCTCTTTCTCTCAGGAGACTCTGCAGATGAAAGAGCTTCAGACGAATCTAATGCCATCCAGCGGCTCATTTAAAGCAATGTGAACGGTTTCAATGCCATTACTGCAGATGACCCACTTGGTGTGGTCGACACATTGCTGGCACCATCGAGCCTGTATACATGTATATATATATAATTATAGGTTGGCAGTTTCAAGGAAAGACAAAGTCACCTGACGGCCGCTGCGCACTCGTCCATTTAGACAATATTCGTAAATAAGTGTCAACTTGGAATATATAGATCTAGGTCTACTATAAAGTACATCAACTTGGAATATATAGATCTACTATAATTAAGTACATATATTACATAATATATATATATGAGGAGCTTTTTTGCAAAACGAGACAAATTCACTTTTTATAATTTTGAGAATGACTGCAGTAAATTTGAAAAGGGGATTGGTGTGACTTGTTAGGCCTGTGACCAACATTATTTTTGCCTGAGAAATGTTTCTGGAAATAGGGCCTACCTTGTTAAATAGGTCATAGGCCTACATAGTTATAAACATATGATTTGTCTCCTTTTGCACGATAGAACGGAGTTGTCTGGTTTTGATCCAATCTACCCGTTGCACTGAAAAGCATTATGGACATTCACAGATTCCCATTCTTCACCATACGTCACTTTCAGTGGGTATCGAATATCCCCAATGCAGTGCGTAAAAATTATCTTTTTTCATAGCTAAATTTGTTTTCCACTAAAGACAAGAAGAAGTATGACTTAGATTATTGTGACATGGGATGAAAAAGGTTTCTGAATTTGGGGCTGGACTTCGGAGTTTTGGCCTTTGTCGGATGAATAATATAGGCTAATAGGCTAATCTTACCGCTTTCTTTTTTCCGCTTCCCTCTTACTTTGACTTCGTTTTCTTATTCGCCTACCTTGATTTAATAAGGGGCTTACACTCTACTCGGGCCAGATCGTTTTCTTCCCGGGCAATTTCTATTAGGCCTACTTGGAAACAGTAATAATAATTTACTGTAAACTTATTTTACTTAAGTTTTAGTACGTTTTAGTGCAGCTTCACAAACAACAACACTGTTATGTCATTAGAAAACGCCATTGCACGTGACCGATTCCGCGGCTGCGATTGGTTGGAGGGATTTGTCTGGTTTTGCATGTTACGACAATGTGGATTTGTCCGGTTATGCACGAAAGGTCTTATTGTTCAATGGGAAAACTTCACTTATTAGTATGGTTGTGCATGAAAGCACGGTGTTGGCTGATGCAAACAATAATGAGCTACGCGCAGATATGGATATCAGAAACAAGTCTAAAAGTTGATTTGTCTGGTTATGCAGGAAAGCTCCTCATATCATGGTTTTTGAGGGGACGCTTAACGTGATTGGAATGCGTAGCATAGGCCTAATAGGTCTCGTATCTGGTTCATAATTTTAGTTTGCAAATACTTAGTAGCGTTTTCTGTAACTGAAAATCTACACTTGGTTCACTTAATGAAAGCAAATCTGCTTGAAATGGTGAACATGTGGAGGAGAGTCACTATAAGGAACAGAAATCTACTTAGAAATCGGATATGCATGATCGTCCGATTGCTGAGGTCGTTTGTGAGCCGAAGCCGACTACCGCATCCCATTCCATCATATAGGCCTATACATATGGAGTGACTATAGAGTAGTCTCTTAGCATGCATGTTGTGACGGACGTATAGGCTACATCGTCGGACATGTAGCCTAACGTAACATCAAGTAAACAGAACTTCAGACAAGTTAACTTATGTAGGGATTCTAAATCTTATTGGGCAAGTTGTTTGCAGATATGTGAAAGATGAAAAATTCACAGATTAGTCAAATACGTTGCTAAGTGTATCTTTATGTAATACGTAGCTGAAGCTAATCAACGGTGAGAGAAAATGTTACCGTGACAAATATAGTTCGTCCCATGATAGATCTAGAGCTAGTGCTCTTAGGCAAAAGTCTGAGCGGGAACGGAAGAAGCGCGAAACCTAAATGCTTTTGTTCTGCGTGCAAAGTTTCTTTTCAGAGAACCTGGCATTTAGCTGAGTTTAGCTCTAAAGGTTTCATGCTAGAACATCGACACGATTTGAAACACTAGAATTGAATACTAGATGCTCTTCACAAGTTGGGAACACTACTAATCAGCCGTTCTGTAATAGACATTTCTATGGACATGAATATATGTCTATTCGTTTATCATTCAGACAAATTGACAGACCTCAACTAGTTAAAAAATGAAAAATTACAAAAATTGTGAAAGATGTAATCCTAGGCCAAATAGGAATCCTTATAATCAGGGTCTTAGGCTTATTAATGTCGACTTAGAATCAAGGTCGATGCTCCTTTGATGCGAATACAAGAATATTTTTGATAATCTAAATTCTCATTTTTGATAAACATTTGCTACAAAAACGTAATAGTTCAGCTCATAGTTGAGTACTTATTAATAGACAAATGAAATTGGTTGTACAGTTGACACGGTATCAAGCAGCCTCGACACATACACCTACAGACACACACACTCACACACACACCTAAACACACGTACACACACGCACACAATGTAATACACAAAATGTCATACATATACACACGCGCGAGCACAGCTAACAGTACAGGTCTACATTTTCGGCGCCTAAATAAAAATATTGTTTGGTTGGGTAGAAGGCACATAACTCAGGAAACCTCTGAATAAGAGACAAGTTGCCTTCTCAGCGAATCGATAGGCGTTGTTTACAAACGCCTGACAATCTGATGCAACAGTGTGTTAAAGCCAATTGCAGTTTGTATGGCTAAAAGTAGTTTACGCGGTTTGCAAGAGATGGAATGGCGCTCTGCTGAGAACTCCCTTAGTCTCACTCTCTTAAGACTAATTCAATAACTGTCCGAAACCGAGAAAAACAGTGTCTGGCTGTCTATACATGTAGGTCCAGCGGTCATCGCAATAGGATGCTACTTAGATGAGCACATGCATAGGAAACCACAACCAAGATGAACAACCAATCAACTCCTTCATGTGACAGCAGACAGAGAGCAACAATTAATAAAGAAACGTTTATTGCTCGTAGAAACGTCTGTGCCATGGAGAAGGCGGAAGATTTTTATAGGAGGAATAGTCTTTCTTCTTCTTCTACTACTTCCTCTTTCTCTTCTTCTTCCTCTTCTTCTTCCTCTTCCTCTTCCTCTTCTTCTTCTTCCTCTTCGTCTTCAACTTCTTTTTCTTCTTCTTCATTTTCTTCTTCCTCTTCCTCTTCCTATATCTTTTCCTCTTCCTCTTCTTCTTCCTCTCTTTCTACCTCTCCTTCTTCTTCTTTCTCTTCTTCTTCCTATTCTTCTTCCTCTTCTTCTTCTCCTCCTTCTTCTGTAGTCACTATTCCGGTATTCTGCAGAGATGTTTCTGTCCGAAAGAAACGGTTCGTCCAACACGATTAGCACTAGTTAATCCATTAATGCTGTTAGTTCATTATTATAAGCTAAGTAGTAGGCCTAAGTATTGTAGGTGGATAACTCTGACCTCGCCAATGGCGGATTTACCACGGTACAGATGAAACATTTGTACTGGGCCTCCCGTGACAGTCTTGTCAAAAGGGGCCTCGCTTTTCCTATATTATTCATTATGAATGACTAGATTTTCGAAGTTGGGACTAAAATAAGGTCATCAAGTCGTCAAAAGGGGCCTCGATTTTCCGTTACTATGGGCCTCCCTTCCTTTTTCCGTATATTAATTTTATGCGGTTGTGACTTAAAAAAAGGTCATCAATTTTTTGGCGGATACGATGAATTAAATTTCCGGGAGGTTGGGACTAAAAAGAAGTTCATCAACTTTCTTCGGAACTTGGACCTAAACTCCGCAGTCTGCCCATGTGGGTGGGGCCTCCATGGAAATATGTGTACCAGGCCTAAATATTGTAAATCCGCCACTGGACCTCGCCGACGCTTCGATGTTGGCGGTCGTAAAGAGAGAATCGTTTGCGTATTTCACTCATTTATATCTAGCTACTATGGTTATTATCAATTGTATACCACCGTCTGATTTCCTGTGAGGTTTCTAATTGTCCATTACGATATTTATTCAGACTCCTACAGCGCCTTACGTGCAAGACACGTGCACGTAACAAATCACTTTACATTATGCTTACGCAGCACTTCAAGTTGTATATATTGTACTGCGTCCCTCGTTGACTATAACTTCTACTGTGTACAGCTTGACAATATCGGCCATACACTGTTGAGTACGTGTACGTGTAACGACATTCACAATAATACCATCTGACATAGGCTTCAGTGCATTTTTTAAATTTTATTTATTTATTTATTTGAAAGTTTGTATACCATCCCTTAAAGTCTACAATTAGGCCTACTACTCAGATGAGGTCTTTATTACAGCCCGGAGGTGTGTCGGAGTTTACACGTCAAAGCACAACATTGTGGGACCAAATCTCAAAATAGAAATTGCATATATTATTTTCAAATAATTGTAAATTATTATTGTTCAGAGAACGATTGCAATTCAATTCATTTCAATGGTGGAAGACTTTACCATCATACATGAGCAAATAAATAGAATTTTTTTATATTGTAAGCATGCCGTGCCCACTGGTGTTCATTTAAGAGCGAAATTATTTTGGTTCTATATACTTTTTATATATAATACAGGATTACAGATATGCCAACGTCAATGAGTCTAAAATAGAATTTTTCGCCTAACTATATTTCCGCCAGGATTTGCACAGCTGATCTAAAATGAAAAACAACTTTGTTACGAGTGCCTTTGAAAAACAGAGGATCTGAAATTCTGATGAAACAGTTAATAAAGACTAGCATGAAGTTGTTATTTAATATATGGGCTACATCTTGTCTTACGATACATGATTGCGTCTAAATTATTGGTTACGAATTCTTTTTCTTGAGCTCCGCATTTAGGCCTAGAAGCGCAAGTGTGCAAAAAGGAAACAAACATTGTGAGTAGTTTTGTGCTTAGGCCTGTTAATTAACTTTAGCAATGGTGGAATTTACTATCATACATGAGCAAATCTATTAGTGTTTCCTCATTTAAAAATACTTAAGACTATGATGGGTAATAAAAGCTTCTGTACATTGTCCGTTATTATCGTTGTAATGTTGAGCACTGTTTTGCCAGTTTGTTTTTTGTTTTGATTTCACTATAAGATCAGGATGTGCAATAATTAAATTAATATAATAATAATAATTGTAAGCCGTCTTACAGCTGTAAGATTTTATGTAAAGTTGTAAACTGTTGGTGATCCGTTCTAGCGCGAAAAAATTCCTTTTGGGTCTTCCTGTTGGTTTTGAGTGATGACAAACTTGTATTTAACCTTGCTTGTTTATTGATATACCATTATCTTGTCTTGTTTTTGTTCTTATTCAAAATTAACCATTGAAATGAATTGAATTGAATTGCAATCGTTCTCTGAACAATTCTGCTATACTGAAGACTTTCCAAACCAACGAACGAATTTGTCTATCAAAGAGAATGTCAGTTGACAGAATCTCACACAATGATTCACATGTCCGATTCCAAAAAGAAGGCAACAGACGTTGTCCGAGGTTGCGCTGGATAGTCAACCACTTGGACTAACGTATTAGGAGAAAGAAATGAATTATGACAAACGACCGATAGCAATAAAGAACATATTTTCACACATCGCCGCCATTTCAAGTTGCTATGTAGGTCCCTGTCAAATCTCTTAGCGTGTTTATAATTTTCAGATTTCACCATTTCAATATAGATCCCCTATCTACTGACTTTTTTATGACACCAATGCACCATGAGAAATGTGTATTGTTAATGCTGACAGTAGATAAGAGATTACTATAGACGAGAGAATCAAGCTTTCTAAGATTAGGGCCCGGATGTCCTATCCCGGCTCTGGGCTCTGGTTCCCAGATGGCCTAGCTGGCTTATATAATTGTACGCTTCTTAGGTGAGCATGCTGCTCAGTGTTCACATACTCAAACTATGATATAATTAATTAAAAGTTTCATACCCTAGTTAGTTAGTTCAGTTAGTGCTAAGAATTACTGCAGGTCAGCTATACCTTTTACAGCAACTTGATTGATATATTGCCTATCACTGCCAT
Organism: Dendrobaena attemsi; assembly: GCA_034693945.1. Lineage (NCBI taxonomy): Eukaryota > Metazoa > Annelida > Clitellata > Crassiclitellata > Lumbricidae > Dendrobaena > Dendrobaena attemsi. The sequence goes on along the minus strand of JAQFXW010000111.1, from coordinate 6,581 downwards.
AATAACTTGCATAGGCCTATAGAAAGTTGAAAAGAAATGAAAAAACATTCAAATTCATTGCTAACTTTACAATTTGTGAAATATTGAATTATTTTAATTTGCAAAGTGTAAATTTTCGAATTATGGTTGAGACTAAAATTTTCCACAAAACTACAACTGCTCAAAATTTCATTATTGTTTTATTTTAATAATTTGTATTGTATTGTATTGTAGGCCCTTATCTTCGTTTAACAACACAAATTGAGAAACCGCAGTGAGTTGACATATAAAAGGGTAATAAATAATACAATAAAAATATTGATAACTTTAAAGTAGAAGCAACTGTAGGCCTATATACCCTACAGCCTAACTATGCCTATTAATAGACGTTATTTTCTATGTTTCTCTAATAACAGTAATTCTGACTTAAATTGTGCACGAGAAGTGCCCTTTCAAAACATCCCCACCAGTCAAAATTGCTTAAAAACGCAATGGTTCAAAGCCAGTCGTTATTATACTGAATTAAATGAAAATGCGATTGAAGTATTTTAGTAACTAAGTAACCTGTTTGGCAGAAATGAGTGATCTTATAATTATTACAAGCGACTTGAAGCGAGTGGGATAAGACGCTAGAAATAGCAGGCCTACTTTAGCCAAAGAATTGTGGATCACTGGAATCGGATGCCATTATAGGAAATAGTTTGATCAGTTTAAAAAGTAGACTGGACAGTAACTGTTGTCGGGACTGATATAATATTAAATAGGCTAGGCTAAGCATTGTTCATTTTATACTTATTAGGCCTATGTTCAATTAACTGCAAGTTTTGATGTAACTGTTACTTGACTGTTAAATCGATAATTATTGAAAGTTACGCTCTATTAGAGGTGCATTGTCTTGAGTTTAAAGCTAATTAAATCCTAGATTATGAAGCAAAATCAAGTTTTAGACACAATCGTACAATCTTACTGCACCAGATGGTTTCGTCGCATCGTCTACAATCAGATGAAACTCGCAGGAGTTACCGTAACTTAAGGCGCCTTGTTTTCATCCACAGTCTATTATCAGACCAAAACATATTCAATGAGTCCTAGACAGAGTTTAATCTGCGCATATCAAATAGACTATTAGTTATTAATTTCAACAAAAGCGCATAATAAAAACTAAAGATAAAATTACTCAGATATCGCGCTTACTGTCTGTCATACAGATTGTGCAGAGATAATATGTTGCGGAGTTTCGCGTAGGATGGATCAAGAAATGTCAACTCACGTTTCTGACTACTAACAAAAGCATTAGACTTATAATGGTTTAGCCAACTTAATTATTATTACGTTTTACTCATAAATATGTTTTACTAATTTTGTTATCATGTTTTACTTATAATTAGCCTACGTTTTCCTCGTTTATCAGGTATCAGGCTACTTATAGGCTTAGGCCTAATTATGTTTCATTTATAATTATGCTTTTCCTAGGGCTACTATGCTTTACGTACTATTAAGCCTATGTTTTATTTATCATAATGTTTTACTTCTTATTACGGTTATTTGTAATTATGCTTTACTTAGGCTCTTATCATGTTTTAGGCTACTTATAATTATGCTTTCCTTAGGCTACTGTTAGGCCTATGTTTTACTTACAGCTATGTTTTACTTGTTATCATGCTTTACTTAGCATTTTATTATGTTTTACTTATTAGGCTATTATGTTTTACTTATAATTGGACTTAGGCTATGTTTTACTTAATATCATGTTTGACTATTGTATTCTAGTTTAGTGTGTTCCTTCCTGTTGGTGTTCCTTGTATTATCTCTACAACTCCGGAAAGATTGCATCTAATTTTTAAGTTCACGTCTAGGCCTAAATTCAATTTGAAAGACAAATCTAAGAGAGACAGACAGAATTGGCAAATTGTAATATGCAAGATAAAGTAAACACTTGTTAATAACACCTGCCTGTTCATCTGAAATAAATGTGTCCAGATGAAATTCGTAGAACAGCTCTAAAATTTGACAAAAATTGTGTTTTTGTAAAAACGTCAACTTCGCGTGAAACAATTCTGGCGAGAACACCTCCAGCAAATCGAAAATGACCAGTTGCAACGTGAAAAGAAAATATAATGTCCAATATGTTTCAAAAACCCTTTTTAGCGATTCAAGCTTCGGATGAGTAATGCATCTTAAACGAAATGATGATCCTCATTACAAATCAAATTTACTGCTTGATGTGTCTATGCCAAAATACACAACTGTGACAACTAGAACTAGGCCTATAATAGGCTATTTTTAAAGTACAAGAAGTAGCCTATGTTATGTCCCTATTAAATTGCTATGACAGATTCTGCTTGTATTAGGCCTATTTTTATTTGTCTATGTAGCCTATAGACCCCTAATAAGATATGGCGTGGCATCCTATTTATAAATAAACGAATATATAGGTCTATATAGGCTAATGTTTTTGGCATGCGCAGGTCTGCGGGATACTTGATCTAAAAGATGCTAAGGCAAGAAGCAATAATTATTATGTTTCTCACGGGTCATTTTTACGTAGGCCTATGCAGCTTGTTTTGTGTATCATTCTCGTGCAGCAATCATTTCCTCAGGAAATTGCGAGTTTTCTTTTCCTCGCATTCGCCGTTCTGGATTCAGATGTAGACTGCTTCTCAGTTGAGATTAGAGAACTTTCGAACTCAGAAGAATCGGCTTTTCTGTTTCCATTGTAATCTCTTACCATCTGAGAATTCTAACGCAGTGCAAAGTTTATAGCAGGATTCTGACGCAACTCACATCTCGCCTCTGCAGTTATCGTATGATATCTCGGAACTTGAACATTAAAAGGCAAACTTCGAATGCTGTTTTGCAGTTTTGAAACGCAGAACGAGGAGGAATAATTAATAATATTTTTGTTTATTAAGATCCACAATGACACACCGCATAATGAACTACAGATATTGTAGAATGCACGATACAGGTTATTACAGGAGTCGAATTTAATCTATGGCAGCCACGAAGGGCGCCGCATGCATTCTACATCTCGATTAACAACGCAATCTAGCGAATGAAGGATGCATCTTCCTGAGGGGCGGTCTTTCAAAATTGCTATAGCTTAGACTTAAGAACGGAAGTGTCGCACTTTCGAATATCCGCAGCTAGAAAAGCACAGCGATTTCCGGCTTAAGAATTGAACATGTATAATTGCGTCTGAGGCAGCGTCAGCAATGGAAGCATTTCCAACAAGATGAGCTTGAATGGGCTAATTTATTTGGAAACATATCTTCGGGTCGGATTTTCAAGACAAAGGGTATGCATAAGGGACATTGACTGAATTGCAGTCAGCATAAAGTAATATCGTAATAAAACCAATCAAAAATAAGTAGATGTGATCATGCACGCGAAAGGCGCAGCGCTGGTTCCATGTTGCCGAATAACTTTTCTTGAAGTCCTTGCTGGTAAATGCTGCAACGGGTAAGATATTGAACTCTTGAGCAGAGGCTTCTTTCCCTATACAAAGCGGGCGCAAGTGCGCCCAGTGGAAACAGATGGGGACTTTTGTAATGTACATGTATAATGCTCAGAAATAAGGCGGAAGACAGATGGGAAGGGTGGAAGAAGGTTTTTGTGGGGGGGAAATGGAAGTTCGTGACTTTTTAGCCCGGCTGCTTGGAGGGATAGGAGCCTCTGCTCTTGTGCAATGTACATCATCATCAAATTACATTGTTTGAATGCCCGGCACTCTAGCACCAATCTAAGAAATTAAGCACAAGGTGACAAGGTGTCGCAGTTGAGTTGTGCCTCTCATCATCGATGTTCGCTAGATGGCGCAACAGGATAGATCTCTCGATTATAATATGCAGTCTCTTTTTGGCTCTGCTGTCTGACTCATAGCAAAGATTGTTATAGCGTCGCCCTCCTTCTATACTCAGGCTTGGTACTGGCATGCCCAGAGTACCAGCAGTGGTAGGCCTACTGGTATAATCCGACCTCTGACCACCACAAACTTACCTCTGGACAACCCTTATGATTTTTGGGATAAACAATCAAAAAACTTTTAGTGGAAAACAACTTTCGGGGAAAGAATTTGTGGGAGAAAGGTGAAAAAATGTTTTTAGGGGAAACAAATTTTTTGTAAAAGAAATTTCAGAAATTTTTCCTTTAGAAATCGATTACTATCTTCCCTTCGGAAATAAAAAAATTCGAGAACAGAAAATTCGCTAATTCTTTCTGAAAATGTGTAGTTTCTTAATTTCAGGAAGAAAAGATCGCTTAATTTGTTCCCTTTGGGAACCAACAATTGCGCTGTAAAAAGAAAGACAAATTGAAGTGAAAAAATTCTTAGGGAAAAGATTTCGTGGGGAAAAGAAATTTTGCTAGTGGGAATTCTTTTCTGGAAAACATTTTCTTTGGAAATGGGTCAATTACTTCCCTTCGGGAAGAAACACATTCGGGAACAAAAACATTGACCATTCCCTTCGGAAATGGGTAGTTTGTTCCCTTCAGGAAGAAAAAATGCTTAGTTTGTTCTCGTTGGGGAAAAAAATTGCTTAGTTTTACCCTTCGGAACAAAATGGGAATGCGAACCCTCTACTTGGTGTCACATGCCCCCGCCGACACAATAGTGAAGGTTTGGAGTGAAAAATTGCTTAATTTGTTCTCTTTGGGAACAAAAAATTGCTTAGTTGGTTCTCTTCGGGAACAAACGGGGAACGCGAAACCCTTTACTGGGTGTCCCATGCCCCACCGACACAATAGTGAAGGTTTGGAGTGAAAAATTGTTTAGTTTGTTCCAGTCGGGAACAAAACATTCGCCATTTTTTTCAGAAATGGGTAATTTCTTCTTTTCGGGAAGAAAAAAAATTGCTTAGTTTCTTCCCTTCGAGAACAAACGGGGAATGCGAACCCCTCTACTGGGTGTCCCGTGCTCCCACCGACACAATAGTGAAGGTTTGGAGTGAAAAGCTCCAAAACTGGCGAAATGCATCCCGGTCAAACAGACAGAGTGAAGGTTTGACACACACACACACAGACAGACAGAAATCTTTCTTTATTTATATAGATAGGCACATTTTAGGCCTGGTTCACATTTTAATACGCAGAAATCGACAGAATAATATGCTGAATTGAGTTATTAAAAATATTTTCTGTTGATTGCTCATAGAGGCGCCAATTAAAGAAAGTGCAATTCTCTTTTCAATAACTTCTAGCTGTGATAGATTATCTTATCAGTAACGCTCCGATCAAAGACAAGAGACTCTTATCAACGTTTTAGAGTAATCTGCCAGTGTCTCTTCTTCATCGTGGTCTCTAAGCTATCAGTTGGATCCTCCTGCGATCTCTCGTGAATGTCCTTTGGTCTTCCACTCAATTCTTTCTGTCTCAAGGCATCCACTAACGCCTACACCTCCTCCTCCTCCGTCTCCACTTCCGCCTAATCTTACTTTGTTCTTTCTTTCATCTCCTCCTCCTCTCATACCCCACCTCATTCTCATTCTCTGCCTAATCCCTGATGCGCCTACTCAACCTTCCCAACGCCTTCTTTCGCAGTTTGTCTTCTCCTCAGACTTCACCGCCTCCCTCCTCGTAATCATCGTCCATCCATTTCACATTCAGCATCTTCTTCCAAACTTCAGATTGTTTCTGGCTACGTGTTGTGCGGCTATACACATTTTCAAAGTCAGTCTACAATTTAATGCGATATAGACATGTAATAAATTAGTTTATTTTCATATAGGCCTACTGATGCTTATTAATTGCCATTTTACCTAATCATTTTTTTCCTATTAGTTATTTTCATTCTTACTAAGTTTTCCACCCCGATTCTCAGGGAGAGTCTTAATCTATCGGTGAGCTAACTTGAAGAAGCGACGATTGATTGATATTCTAACACATTGGGATTGAAGCGATGTACAAGTCATAGGAGCGTCACCTACTGGATTGGGACATTCCCGTATATATATTTAAATCTCCTCCTTCTCCTCATCTTCCAATACTACACTGTGTTCCGATGAAAGTAGACCTCTAGAGAAAGTGTCATAGCTCGGTCAAAACTACATGCATTTGTCTGAAATTTCATAAACAACAACAATAGCCATATTAACATGAAATCCTATCGTCGTTTAGAAATATTATTGGCAAATTTGTTAAGTCTATGAACGTTTTAATGCAGTACTGGAAAACATACTTTGCAAATAGCTATAAGAAGAAGCTATATAAGCTATCAGCTTCAACCTACAGCTGTCATTTGTTTTGATGTAAGCAACAAAGAAACATTTCCTTTACGATCATGTGCAAAAGAAAATAATCAAATTTAATTAAACGTTGCGGCAAGAAAATGTTTATGGAGAGAAACGGCTTCTGAATGAATTTTCGAACAGAATCTGGTGTCTGTCGTCTTTGATTAAACTATTGAAGAAGATCCCAAAGATCGACGAAACCTGTACAGTGGCCAGAGACCGGAGGGCGCATCTAATAATTAGACTGGTAATAAGGGCTGTAGACTGTGTCTATACTGTAGAGTGTAGACTGTGCACATGTCTACTGCAGCAGACGGTTCCGATGGACACATGAAGGAGCTACATAAACGCTCTGATAGTTTTATTTATTTATTT
>JAQFXW010000110.1:0-24561 GCA_034693945.1 Dendrobaena attemsi | reverse complement strand
AGTTGTAATGAAGGAATGGACAAGAGTGGTAGCAGCAGAAGAAGTGAGCGAGCGAGCAACAGTACGAAGTTGGCGCAATTGATAATAGTATTACAAATGCCCCATTTGTGGCATTGCACAATGCACGTACATGTAGGCCTACAGTATGGCATTTGTGGAAGATGTCCCCCGCCAGTCAAGGAAGCGATGGATCATTATATTAGTCCATTCTTAGGGCCTACCATTGGCACAGGCCTACGAGGCTTATCTATGCATAGCCTACATGATACATGAGTTGCCCTTGCCAGCCCTTGTAGAGCAATTTGGCCATGAACCTCCACACTCTCAGAGCGCGGAGTGTTGATCAGCTTGAAGCAAAAATCAATCAATCAAATTCGTTTATTCACATTCAGGTTTTCACCATAGCAACCTGTTACACAACATAGCTTACGTTGCTAAGCATAGTGTTTCTAGCAAGTTAACATGATATTGACATTGAATGAACGCATTGAACGGTATGAAATTATAGGCACTGGATATAGGTGTATGTAAGACTTAATCTAATAATTTGTTACACTAAATACACCCACACTCCAACAGGGTCGATATTTTCGTTCACATTTCGTTCACTGTGCTATATCGCAAACTCGAAGCGGGATGAACGATAGGAAACATCAAACATAACTACCACTGGAAGCTAGATGAACGATAAAAAAATCCAACGTAAACCGAAGCGGGATGACGATAACGCCGTATGTGTAAGGAAACGAAAAATGAAAATCTAAATTAAATTCGAAGCTGGATGAAATCTGATAATAAAACTACAATTGGAAGCTGGATATACGATAGAAATCTGAATTAAACTGGAAGTGAAATAAACGAGGAAAATATGACTAGGCCTACGATTCGAAGCGGGATATACATGTAGGCCTAAGAGTGTGGACCAAATGTCGGGGAACGAATTGTCGGTGAACGAATTGTCCGTGGACGATTTGTCGTGAACCAATAATTGTCTGTGAACCATTTGTCGTCACACCATAGTCTCTGTTAGGCTGTAGAGAAAGTGTTCTCTGGTAGGGATACATGTTAGTGTCTCCTTACGAACGCGCATATTGTGGCCTACAGTACAATAGGCAAACTGTTGGTGAGTTACATGACTAGACAGTAGTCATCAGATCTGACTGATGGCTAATTTTGACGTCCTTGTGTTTATGGGAAAGCCCCGATCCCGGCTTCAGTCAGATGACTGTGACTCTAGGCTTAATAACTTAACGGCCGAATTCCGACACATAGGAACATGTAAGTTCACTTCTTTTCTAGAAAAATTACACATAAATAATGAAAGTATCAAATCGATATTGATCTAATCAATCGGCTTTGCTATTATATTGACATATCATTGATAATCTCGTTTGATCAGTATAGGCCTAATGTTATTTCTATTCATATCTGATCGAGTTAAGTTATCAGACGATGACGATAATAATTATGCTTACATGTACCAGTCAAACATAGTAAATTCGGTCATACGACTGTGTGTTCCAAGTTTGCTTGTGTGTGTGTATATATATATGTGTGTGTTGTTATAAATCTGCTCAATAATTTTCTGGGATATCCGTCTTGTTTGGGCGTCTGTTAACCACGGCATTTCATACTACGCTGTTTCTTATAGGCTCCTAACTTCGTTTTGGTGCATCCTTACAAGAAACAGAACCTTCTCTGTTGTAGGCCACTCAACCTGGAATGGACTCCCTCTTGAACTCCGCCTCTTGCCAAGGTCCATCTCGCCAGGGTTCTTTTCTTATCTTAAGACTGTTCTGTTTAGCCGCGCTGGAGTTGGGAGCGCCTCTGAGTAGTCGTCTTGAAGGGGCGCTATATATAAATGTTCGAAATGAATGAATGAATGAATGGTGGCTGGGATGGACCAAAACCATGGCTGTCGATATTACGCATGCATTAGTCATCTGAGTTACAACAAATAAGAATTTTTCTCCCGGTTGAGGTAATTTGAAAGTCTGTCTCAGTTGTTCTTTACAATAGTATGTGACTATGTAAGTTAGCGAGCCGTAACATAACATTTCTGTGTCTGAAATAGCTTATTCATGCATTCATTCATTACAGTAATTTATATAGCGCCTCTTCAAGGTAATTACTCAGAGCTAATTAAAGTAATTTGGATCATAACAAAACATTTCAAATTTTGATTGGTATCTACCTTGATTAGTTAATAATAATTAAGAATTAATTATATGAGGACTAATGACAAGAATAGTTTTTTGTTTTCTTCCTTCTCTAGGACATCACAATTGACATCATTGGACGTGATCAAAAGGATAACCCGAGTGGAATTCCATATCGACTGATTGCTGAAGCATGCATTCCTTCGATCAACGTAGACGACATTGGTTCTATCTTCGAAGAACATCGGATCTGCAAGAACTTGAACGTGACAAGCAGCATCCAGGGTCTTCAGAGCGCAGGTGGCATATACGGAGAAGAGGAGAGGAAGTTCGTCTTCAGCAACGTTCTTGTTGGATCGAAGATAAAGTCTCGCTTCAGAATCTCCAACATTAAAAAGGCATGTTCACAGGATGTGAATAACAGAAGAGTTGACAGGTCATGTTCCAACAAAAGGAACACTCAGACTTTTGTGTGTCTTTTACTTCAATTTATCCCTCCCTTTGCGGTACATGACTTTTTGGCACCAGCGTTTTGGCACCAGGACCTTTTGGCGCACGCTGTTTTGGCGCCGAACACTTCGGTGCCAATTCACAGTTTGTGTATGACCATGCGTCGTGGGCACAGTTTCCATGTGAAGCAATTCGTTTGAATGGAGAGCTAGTCTTATATGTGTATTCATTCCTTGGTCAATAGACTTTGCCTCGTATTTGTCTTGCCTAGTAATCTAAGATGTGCCTATGGGCCAGCAGCATGGTTAGTGCCAGAGTTCCTTGTGCAAAGTATCAGTTATGTTTCAACATACGATATATAACACTAGCCCATTTAGCTACATTGGGAGCGCACCGGCCATGTGGTTGCACGGTACCGAGTACGAACTCGATGCCTGCCAACACTCAGAGATTTAACATCTCGGGCTAGTACAATGGCATGTGTGGAGCATTGGGATAGTCGATGCCTTGTGTCCGAAGGATCGCGATTTCTATTCAGACCCGAGCCACCGCTGAGGGCCTTGAGCAAGTCCTTCACCTACAGTTGCTCGCGGCGCTTCGGCGTGAAAACTCTGACACTCCATCGGGTTGTAGTTGGGACCGCCTTTGAGTAGTAGTGGACTTGAAGGGGCGGTATAGAAATGCATAAATAAATAAACATATATATGAAATCATGCCTTATCGCATGTGTAAGAATACTTTAACTATGAAATGATACGAAAGCGCTCTTTTACTGGCATGTCTGCACTAGCGTATGTGTCCTTATACCTTAACTATGAAATCTTACGATAAGAGAGACATGGGGAGGATGACGATATGATACGAATCCAACAATGGGAAACTTTATAAGAATTTTACATACTGTACGCGTGACAGGCGCCAAAATGTCCGGTGCCAAAACAGCGTGCACCAAAAAGTCCTGGCGTCAAAACGGTGGTGCCTAAAAGTCCTGCTTCGCTCCCTTTGGAATATGCTGTCTCCCTCTGTCCACTTTGAAATTCCTTTCTGCAATTGTCTTCCCTCCTTAATTCTCTCAAGATCGGCCTTTTCTTAGTGGGTCCTTGTCTGCACTTCTGAATCTTGCATCCTATTAGAGGTGTCATAATAATACTTAGATACTAATAATGTGTGAAATTTGATAGTCTGCTTAAGTCATTTTATTCATACTGCTCCTCTTGTACTGTAAGCGTAATGAAATAGCATTTTCAGACATTGTCTTTTATATAATGTTGATGTACAAAAGGGAAATTCACTGACTGAATTCCTTGTTGTCTGTAGGTGCCATGTGACATTGTGTTCTGCATAAAGCCGGTCGCTGCAAAGGGTTCAAAGCAAATGACTGAGGTCTTCGAAGTAGTTCCAACTCGTGCTCAAATTGCTGCCCATGGTCATGTCTATGCAACCGTCTCCTTCTGCCCCACAGTCATGCAGGTTGCTACTCTTAATTTATCTGTGATGATGATGATTTCTGCATGTTCTTATCAAGACATTTATATAAGCGATTTATAGTTAAAACCTCAGAGTGCTGCATACATGGCTGTCTAGCAAGTGTATGACATCATTCCATGTCAAGATCAAATCAAATCAAATCAAATCAGTTTATTGCATCCAACATTGCAGATAATACAATACGATCAAACAAGCTACATAGAAAGAGGGAAAAAAATTAAGTAATAAGTCTTAACCCAAATGGAAAATTATATAGTTAGATACAAACGGATTGCTTCAGTCATGTTGAACATGTACGAATTGAAGGATAGTTTCAATAATTATACTGATTAATCATCACTACTGGTCCAGTGTTTGCTGATATAGTCATTTACTTTGACTGCAAGTGTTTGTTTCCCTGCCATGACTTTCACGTGTGATATAACATTGTGGAGGTTTATTTTTGCTTAACTCTTACGATGAGAATCCAGAGAAATCTGGTTGGAGTTTCTTATCTGCTGAATTGTTGTTCGATGTTTAGCAATACAATGCTCTTTTCGAAGCCTACATCGAAACGGTGCCGCAGAATCAGCCGAAAGGTCGTGCCCTGACCTTTGAACTGTCTGGGGAGGGCAACCTGCCTCATGTCCTCATTACTAAGCCAGCTGTCCACAATAAGAAAGGTCAGCCATTGCTGCTGTTCAAGAGAAGTCTCGTAGGTCGGACTCAAAGTCTTCCAGTTGTCGTAACCAATGACGGAACGCTTACTTGCAAGGTAAGCGTCGTTTGGCTCTGTTATCATTTAAGCGTTTTGCAGCAGCTTCTATAGCGCCTGCCTGTAGTACAAGGAGGCAGACCAAAATAAAGCCATAGTTGAATCAGTTGACCACCGAGTTGTGATGAGGTCTGGCATTGGTTGCTTATTTTGTATATTGGTTGAATTTGAAGAGAAAAACTACAGCATTCATGTACTGCTGAATTTGCTGTAACTCTTTAACTACCAGCTGCATATTTTCACAGTGAATTGCAGTGGCATAACCACGCCCGGGAAATTATGGGCAGTGCCCTGGTTGCGTTTAACTCCGCCGGGGCTGTGAGGAATCGATAAATTGCAAAACTTTAATATTATTTTCAGTTTTTATAATTGTATTGCCTCGGAAAACAAAAGCGTTATTGTAGATCGAGATGTCCGTGTTATAACATGAAAACTGTACACTTTAATTGCAATTATGTACATGTACACAGTGAACAGACTACCAGAAAGACATTGATAGACAGTCATGCAGCGACAAGACAGAGAGAGAAAAGGCGAGTGATGAGGAACGAGAGAAAGAGAAAGAGAGTGAGACATTAAGTATACATGTATAAGCATCTTTTGTGGAGACACATAGAATGTCATAGAGAATGAAGTGAGAGTGAGGCATATAATAATAACGTAGATTATGTATAGTATTGTAAACAGCTATACTGTTATAGACCTCATACATCATGTAGCGTATACAGTATACATGTATAAGCATCTTTGTGGAGGAGACAGGCACAGACAGACAGAAGACAGAGAGAGAAAGTGAGACAGTGAGAGACAGAGAGAAAAACTGTAGAATTACTCAGAATTACCTATAGTATTCATACATGAAGTAATTATTATTGTTGAAATGGTCTGCTGCCCGGGTTCAATTTTGACTCTGATTACGCCATTGGTGAATTGTTGTACGCACTGGTAATTCAAGTGTTTATTTATGAGATGCATGTTTGTATAATCTTTAGGTTGACATGGAATTGACTGATCCTGATGAGGTCTTTGCCATTTTATTGAAAGACAACAGACAACGAGGAAGTCAGTCACCTAAAGGTAGAATTATGGCAGAATTCGCAGGTAGCCTAAATCCTCCTATCTCAGTAAGGGATATTCATAATGTATTTATATGTGTATAACACTGTGTAATATGTTTGAATGCATGTTTCTGTGTGTGCAGTACTGTGCATGCATGTATGTAAGTATGCAAATTTTTTTATGATACCTTGTATGAACTTGTCCTAAAATGCTGTGAACATTAATTATGGCTGCATAATGGATGGATAAGATTGGATATGTTATGATTGTTTTCTATTCATTTTGTGAATCAGTTGTTGGCCAAACCTTTCCATCTGCACTGATTCCGATATATGTACAGCGTACAGTATGTACAGTGTTGAAGTGCCTTGGTTATTGAATTTCTGTTGTACTGTTATGTAAGTATGCAAGGTTAATTCTGAAATGCTTTAGAAAATTACAAATAAGTGAAATAACTCATTTGTTATCTGTGCATTAGTGACCTGAGAGTGTTGTTTGCACTTGATTTCGGCAGGAATAAAGAAGACTAAAGCAGCTTCTATAATCTTGGATGTTGGTGAAACCGCTTCATTTGAGGTTTCATTTCATGCCGAACTGCCTCTGAGATCACAAGGTCAACTTCGACTCTCTGTTGTCAACAACCAGTATGAGGAAACGGTTATCCAACTAGTTGGGGAGGGTTACCAAGACACCATCACCATTGACAACATTCAGAGTTCTCTGGGATTGGATAATGAAAATGAGGAAGGAAATATGGCTGATGATGATATTCCAGGTATAGTGTATTGATAATTGATTGTATTGTATTGTATTTGTGTATTTCTATACCACTTCTTACAGACCACTACTACTCATAATCGGTCCCGATGACAGCCCACAGGTGTGTTGGAGTTTTACATGCCGAAGCGCTTCAGCAATTGTGAGTGAAGGACTTGCTAAAGGTCCTTACGAAGCGGGTGAATTCGAACCCGCAACCCTTCGGTTGCAAGGCGGCGACCTTCACCACTACACTACCATGCCCCACAATTAATCTACTTGAAGAGGGTCATGAATTTCTAGCAGTTTTCAGTAATAATTTCATTGCTTTGTTTCATAATGTATATTGAGATTTTAAATTATGCACTTTTACGGTTTTACCCAAAAATGTGATTTGACCATAATTACTGGTAAGTAGATTTTCACTTTATCCAATAAGTTTTGTTGCTGGGCACTCTATGAGGCTTTCTGACATTTTAATCTTAAAGCAAGTGTCATATTGAAGTTTAAATTATTAGTTTATTACTCAAAATGTTTGCACGGCTGTTAATTTTGATTTTAAGCTTGAAATAAGACTTCCACTGTTGAACAATGAACGTTTATATGGTCATTTCGGTGATTTTACGGATGACGACATGAATGGAAATAAGAATTTTTTGAAGCATTACATTTAAATGTTATTCTTCCGAGGGCTGCAGATGACCAAATACATCACAGGCATCACATCCTAAAAGATGATCTCTGATTGGTAGCTTCATATCTCTTTTGTAATAATAGTCCTAGGCTCAACTGATGAGTATTGTTGCAGTTACTGCCACTATGATATCATATCTTATAATTATAACAGGAATTTCATTTCTGATTCTTGCTTGTTTATGATGACTTCATAAATGCGTGTAATACAAAGACTTGTAATGCACTGAATTTTATTTCAGCTGCCAAGTGTAACCTGATGATATTTGGCTCCTGCTTCATCAGTGAAGCTAAATCCTTGAACTGTACTCTGGCCAATCACTCTGGATCAGACGATGTTCGCTTTGCTTGGCCCGACCATCCACAGTTGAAGTTCTCCCCACAAGTCGGTCATCTATTGGCATCCTCTGCGAAGGACATCTTGGTCAGCTTCAAAACTGACCATCCAATTAAATTCCAAGAATTAGAGATCCTGTGTACGTTGACCAAGATCGCTTTTGATCACACTTCTTCCTCTCCTGGAGAGATTTCTGATTGGGACGATCGCCTCAAGACGGTCAAATGGGTCGATATCGGCAGCTCTGAGAGGTACAATCAAATAACAGTCTTCGTGTGATTCTGTTTCAGTTATGTTTTTGTACTGACTTCTTTTGTCTAGCACCAGAGCAATTTCGCTCCAGTGTTACGGTTCCCTACCTACTTGTATTCTCATTCCTACTGCTGCTGTGTCCAGGTTCTTTGCAAAATATTATTTTTTCTTGCAGTGTATTTTGACAGCCTTTAAATTTAAACCCAGGAGATATGCCTGGTTGCTTGCCCGTCTGCCTGCCTATGTGCAAATTATATGCTTGTGCATCTGTCTACTCGTTGGTTGCTCTGTTGCTACGTTTATGTACGTTTTTGCGGTTACAGTCACTGTTTAAAATCGCAGAGTGTGCATGAATTGCAGCTGTGTTGTCGTGTCGAGGCTACTTCACATGTGGGATGGGTCCGTAGCTTAGTGGAGAGAGCGGCTGGCCGATAAGCTAAGTACTGATCTGGCAGCATGGGATCGAGCCCCATTAGGGCAGTAATTTATTTTAAGTTTCTGTTAGTCGCCAAAGGCGCTTTCTTATGTGGTTTGTCTCGTGTCAGTTGGAAAATAAGATCGCCCACCCCCACTCCTGGTTTGCCCGTACCAGAAGCGTTCCAGCACTTAGGCCATTAGTATAAGTCTAACCCGCTGTAAAAGCCAACCTGCGTGTCGTGATATGCTGGCCGTATTTCGTATAACCTGTCTGTAATCATGTTGCGGTCTTTCAATGTGAATTTAATAAACGAATATATGTTTATTTGTTTTATATTTCTTTGTTTTGATTAGAAGTGTGAAAGCCGGAGGAACAACGCAGCCACAACCTGCGTCTGGTTCACTGCCTGCCAAACGAAAAGTGGTTGAGACTGAACCCGAGCCAAGTCACTCGGAAGTTCCAAATTCCACCAGTACAGTCTCGTTGCTTGTATCAGCAAATGGCGACTTCTGTAAATACAAGTTGGCTGAGGAGAGTTTGCACTTCCGAGACACACTCATGTTCCAGACCAGAGTGCATCAGTGAGTCTGTGTTTCCATTTGAGTCTCAACTCATTAATAAGAAGCTTCTAGTCTGTAACTTAATTAATACAGGGATATAGAAGAGGTTATTAATTTCGAATTCATATTTCTATGGCTAATTATAGTAAGTTTGTCAACATCTCAATAAGAAGAAAATGTAGAAGAATTATAATAGCTGTTGCTTTGTTCATGATGCTTTAATATTAGAGAAATATTACCGAATAAAGTCTTTTCCATTGATTATCAGACTAAATTTTAACTCCATTGTAAACAGATTTACAGCAGAAGTAAATTTAGCTGTTGAATCTTCACAGGCTTCAGCTGCAAAATACAGGAACCGTTCCACTTGAATACAACTGGACGGTGGTTATGGATGACTTCACAAGGTCACGCCACAGCTGCATGGATGATCGCTCGACCCTTGCTGGGATGGATAGCCCGCGTCCTGTAACTGCTGGTCCACTTCTGGTGAACTCGGATGATGTACGACCAATATCTGTTGAGTCAGGACTCCTCAGCAGTACTCCCTTCGTACCCTTTAGCATTGAGCCAGAGAATGGGATAGTGGCACCTGGCAGAATGGCCAATCTCTCCGTCAAGTTCTCTCCCCTTGATGTCAATGACTATGAAGCTCGCCTCATCTGCAGGTCTGTCAATTTACACCAATCATCTGAATACTGAAATTCGAAATAACTTGCACAGATTTTATAATTATATTTCCCGTAAATTAATGCCAGATAAAACATTTTCTCTCACAAGAAAAACATGCAGTTTTAACTTTACTTTGTAGTCGACATGTAAGTCAAAATTTTGAGGATGCTTTGTTGGATACAGCAAATTTAAATAATTTACTTCTAGCTTTCTAAAATTAAATTTTGAAATTTGTACTTTATTCGCAAACCAGGATTATTAAATTTTGGTGGTAAACATAGAACTGTGGTTAATGACTGTTTGTGATGCATTACAGCATTCCAAACCTGGAACCAGGAACACATGGACCAGTGATCGGTCTGAAAGCCAAAAGCCTCATGCCATACTGCCACTTTGAACTTGAAGATTCTGACTACTTAAGGAGTTCACGCCGCAACCCAGAGCTTCCAGGACCCGGTGGTCTTCCAGCTGGAACTACCCTCGATCCAAACACAAGGGTCATTGAGTTCAAGTGCGTGGGCGTTGGGGTCAAAAGCAGGAAGCGCTTCTCAATCATCAACCCAACGAATCAGAATTACACGTTTGAATGGATGTGCAAGGATTTGGCAAATACGAAGAAGATATCGGAGTTTACATGCTTAACTGTGCTTGGATCGATTAATAGTGGAAAAAAGTCTGAGGTATTTCAATTTCTAATCTGTATATTCATTTATCTACATATAATAAATTATTTTGTATGTTACATTTGGATTTCGTAATATACTTAGTTATGTGAATTACTGTTATTCCAGTTTGTTTAAATATAAAAATATTGTTGTTGTGTATAGCATAATTTCTAGATTTGTGTTATTAGACTATCTCTCCATAGTCATGTTACTTGTGCATGATTGTTATTATTTTTTGTAGATTATTTTTGAGTTTGTTTCTTCATCGTTGGATCTTGTCGAATCTTTCTGGCGATTTGAAATTCCTGAGCAGAACATTGTTTTACCATTTCTCTTGGTTGGACAGACGTGTGACCCAAACGTAGCCTTTGACCGATCTCACATCAACTTCAGGACCATACTAATCGGTCAGTACAATTTCAGAATAGAATGACAGAGAATATCTTCTGATGACCTATTACAAATCACAGTTTGGCTTACATGGGAACATACAAATAAAAAAGTTAAAATAATGATATGCTGTCTAATATTTCTTTTGTTAGGCCAAATGCTGTAACGACCAATTATGACATCAACCTGCATTAGTTGATTGGTCAACCTGTATGAGCAAGAGATTCTATGACATTGTGATCCTCATTAATCTATTCATTGTCTTTATTATGATCCGCCCAGCCATCACATCCATTGTTTTCCTATAATGCTTGGCATCAGCTTTCTTTCATAATTAATGGGTTAGTTCAAAGTGAATAGCAACAGCATCTATATATTTAATCTATTTATCTCCGATTTATATGGCATAATGGCACCCCTTCAAGAAATCTACTCAGAGAACTGGTAGCTACTAGCTAGCAGTTGGTTTGAGTGACAACATTTGGAAAATATAATGTTGCGTGAATTTGAGTCTCCCTGAGATCATGCTCTACACTTTGTGTACAGGCCCCTAGAACAAGGCCTTCTTCACTCAGTGGTTCAACGCCATCATTTGATGTTCAGTGGCACTAAAAATAATAATTATATTAAAAAACGTCTGCAAAATAATAACAAGCCTTGAATGCATCTATTTAGTAAACATCCATTTTTCGTGAAACTTTTCTACAATGGAAATTTTAAGAAATGCTATAGAATAACAGTTTTACAGTTATAAAGACTGATTAGTTTTGTTTGACTGCAGGGCATGATGCCGTCGACACGATCGCGATGATTAATGATGAAACTGAGGGATTTGACTTTTCCTTCGATGACGCATCGTATCAGTCGACTGCATACATGGCTCGGCTGCGCATTGAACCAAAGCAAGGAACAATTCCACCAAAGTCCAGGTACAGGATTTCTTTCCTACTTTCCTCAGTTTTTATCATCATTTTAAATGAAATTATAGCAATTGCTTTGAATTAATATCTGATATAGAATGAACTTCTTCATTCACAAATTAAGCATTTGAGCCTGAAATGTTCTTACTCCATTATTGCCATTCCATATCTTGAAAAGTTTTGAGTAAATTTGTAATTAGGTCGCCTATTGGATTTAAATACTAATTTTGGAGACTTTTACATATCTTATTTTATTAATTGTCAAATAGTTATTTAATATAACTAAATCATATAAATTCCTTTTTCAGGTTGCCAATCACTATACATTTTTCCCCAAAGTTAGAGAAGGAAGTCAACTTCAACATCATGTGTCAAATAAAGAAGAAGACCTTTCCACTGACCATTAATGTCAAGGCAGAAGGATTCAGCATGAACTCTCTTGTTCTTTGTGAAGACTCAGCTGGTGGAAAACTGGAACTTTCCAGCACTTCTCCAAATGTTATCAACTTTGGCCGTGTAAGAATGAGCTTTTAGCAATGTTTTGCAGAAGTTTAGGACTTTCTAGTTATTAAATTTTTAACATTTATTCTGGTTAAACATGTAGGCCTATTCATTGTTGTTATTGTTGGTAATATCTTTCGTTTTCTTTTTATCCTGTTAGATTTTACTCTAAGTCGGTGTTCAAAGTTATAATTTATTATGGTTCCTGATAAGAATAGAGCAAATTATTTCTGACATAGGGTCTTAAATAAAAGCAATTATATTTTTAGGCACTGGCAAATTTTCATTGCAGTTCTTTTAATGTCGTGGCTTTCCATCCTTGACCTTTGACTCATTCTAGGTCGAGGTCAATGAAAAGGCTGTTCGAAACATTAGCATCCTCAATCTGGGAAAATTCAGTTTCGACTATGCCTGGGAACTGAGGGACCAGGTGACATCTACCGTTCAGGGCCGCCCAGGCACAGTGGCCATCTCTTCTCAGTCTGGTGGAGTGGGCCAAGGGGAAAATGTCAGTTGTGTTCTCTCCTTCCTACCGCCTCAACCGATGTCTCTCAAGAACTGTGAACTCATTCTCAGGGTAACTCTCTCCAGATACATTACACTTTCTATGGATACATTGCACTTTTTATCCAAATAAATTCCTCCAGACACATTATACTTTCAAGATACATTACAGAAATTACACTGTCTACTTTGCAAAATTCAATTAGCATAGTATAATACTCCTTACAATTTTAAACTTCAGCTACTTAATCTAATGTAAAAACATACTCATGACAGACTTTGCTTTGCATGGCTTCTAGTCTGGACCAGCCATGCCTGTATTTTGTTGCTTCTGTTTCACATCATTATTAGATTGATGATGATAAAACATTCTATTTGTGATAATTTGATAAGCTTTAGAGCTTGTACTGTGTTTTGGTTTTGTTTAAACCCAGATTGCGCATGGTCCAACATATACAATGCAACTTCAGGGAGTTGGAATTCTTCCTGGTGTTCATTTTTCATTCACTTCATACAATTTTGGAGCATCGTTCATCTATCGAGCTGGCTTGCCAACGCGATCTGTGGTGCTCAAGCTCACCAACAACGACACCAAAAGTATCAGGTTAGTTTCTTATATGAATAAACTTATTCGATAGATTGATTATATAAGCCAAATTAAGACCTAGGAAGTGATTTTTTTTTATTTGCAGTTAAGACCTAGGAAGTGACAAATGTCATATATTTGCAGTTTGTAAACCGCTAAAGTGAAATCTCGGTTTACGTTAATTATTGCAATCTCAAACCGTGATTGTCAAAACCGCAAGCACAAAACCTGGATGCACAAAATCTCGACTGCACATTATCTTGACTACACAAAATCTCAACTGCACATCATCTAGATTGCAAATAGTGGATTTGCTTAGTGTTCAAATAAGAATTTCGGCTTAAAAGAAGAAAGTCGTTTTATTGTGTATTGGGCATCCACTTATAACAAAAAGTCGGTTTTCGGTATATTATTAGGCTTAAAAGAAGAAAGCCGGTTTAATATATATTGAACATCCACTTAAACGAAAGGAAGTCGGTTTTCGGTATATTATTAGGCTTAAAAGAAGAAGGTTGGTTTTATATATATTGAACATCCAAAAGAGAAAAAGTTGGCTTTCTGGAAATTCACCCAGGCACTTCAAACGGAACAGAATGTAAACGAGATGAAGGTCGAACAATAGACTACATCGCAGGACAGCGACCGAATCCATCGTGACAAATATAGGCCTACAAAGAAACTGCGGCACAAATTCGTCGTCGATTACAGTAATCGTCCAAGATTGGACTATTTGAGTGAACTTGGACATAATTTAAGTCTTCAAAGTAGACATTTTGTCTTTTTCCATTAACTTTCTCGCAGCATTGATTAACAAGACAGTTCACTTCTTTTAGAAATGGGTTTATCTCAACAAATTTCACTTAACATTTTGAACGTTTAAACAGTTATACATAGCAGACCTATAGTACATTTCACCTATGGAACATCTTGTTGATTCAATATTCGTCTTTCGTCCCGCTTCTATTTTTGCATTTGTTTTAATATTTTAAGTTTTGTTTTTGTTTTGTTTCTAGTGTTGAATGCTTGACAACTCCAACTGCCTGGTTGCATCATAACTTTGATGCTGTCGTGATTGCTCCCCAGCAGACGTTTGATGTCACGTTCACTTTCTATCCGAGGGAGACAATCAAATACAAAGAAACAGTCACATTCGAAATCAATGGTCTTTCGAAGCAGACAGTCGAGCTTACTGGACAAGGAACTGAGATGAAGGTTTGGCTTATGAATATCTAAGCATCAACATTGTAATTGATAAATTTCAAAATTGGTTTAATTCTTTCTTTAACAATTTCACATTATCAGAACATTTATATATATCGTAGTTGCTAACACTGAAACGCAACAAAGAGAGTTTCTTCAGCATTTGACTCTTATGAAATAGGTTTGATGAGATATTTGAGACTGATTAACTGAAAAGAATTGAAAAAAAATTACTAAGTGTATGTATGTATGTATGTATTGTATGTTTGTATGTATGTGTATATGTATCTATGTATTGGAGCATTGATATAGAGCCCTATAAGTTTTACGTTCTTAGTTATTTATTTATTTATTTTGTTTTTATTTATTCACACATTTATATAGTGCCCCTTCAAGAACACTACTCGGAGGCACTCCCAAACCAGCCCCGGCAAAAGAGCACAGTCTTAAGAGAAGAATAACAGGAACTAGAAGAGTCTTTAGGTAATAAACGCAAAGCAAGTGGCAGCACATTCCAAAGTGCAGGGCCAGCAATGGAAAAAAAGTGACACTGCGCAGTAGAAGCTTGTGACCAAGAGATCAAAAGTTCACCATGGGCAGCTGAACGGAGAGCAGCTCATGACGAATTGGTGCTAACAGAAACACACAAATCTCTAATCTAAGGTGGAGCCATACCCAACAGTGAGTGCCAGATCACAACAATAACTATGTACTGGATATGCTGGACAACAGGAAGCCAATGTAGCTCAACCCTAAAAAAGTCAGACACATGACCAAACTTAGAGATCCCTCCAACTAATCATGCAGCAGCACGCAGCACTCGCTCTGGACATCGAATTCGAACAGCAGTAACACCAATATAGAGAGAGGAACAGTAATCTAATCGTGAGGTTACAAATGCATGCACAAGTGTTTTTGGCAGAACCAACAGTGAGAGAGCGAGCAACTACACGAAGCTGACGCAGTTGATAGTAACAGTTACGACAGAGACGATGGATGTGAGGAGCAAAAGAAAGCTCTTGATCAAGTATTATGCCATTGATCAAGTATAATGTATTGGAGCATTGATATAGAGCCCTATAAGTTTTACGTTCTTAGTTATATGTAATATGCATGTTCCAAGCCACAGTTTACATTGTGAGAATTTTCTTAGTCTAAATCATGTGCAACACATTAATTATATAGCTTGTATGTGTAAGATTATTATTTTGCATATACTGGAGTAAAACATACTTTTTTGGCAAACATACAATGATACAAGGTGTAAATTATCTTTTTCTGCCATTGTGCATGGTTGCAAATTGTTTGTTTCGTGTATTTGCAGATAGAAGTGTCTGATCCTCGTCAGAAAGTGGTTAAGTTTGGAGCCATGAAAGTTGGTCAGACGCTAAAGAAGATAATTCCGATAGTTAACAACAGTCCGGCTCCAATAACTTTCCGATTGGCACTGAATCCAACTTCACCTGCACTCCAGGAACTAGGAGTGGTAAAGTTTACTCCAGTTGACGACATCACTCTTCAGCCAAAGGGTGGAACGACCAAAGTGGAGGTTGTTCTGTCTCCAAAAACTCGAATTTCACAATTCTCCGAAGAGGTTGGTTTGATAAAACACTAAGAAAGCTTATTTTGTGCAGTTCTATGATATACAGAGGAGGCATGTCTGTTGACTCGTTCACGGTAGTTCTTGTTCATGTAATAGGCAGATTGAAGAAGTAGGATTGAGAGGAGAGAAGCTGTTGGAGATTATATAGACTGAAGATAATGAGGTTGAGGGAAATGTAGAGTCTTGAAATAAAAACTCTTGAGTGCTAGCAATTCATTGTTTGTGAGCAGCCAATGCTTCGCTTTTTATGATTGCTGTTCATAAGTTGGAGTTTCAATGATAGCACTGGCCGAAGATTGTTGGATTTCTAGACCTGGGACTATATTACCGAAGGAATATAAGCCGACAAGAGTTTGAGTCATTGACATTTTTAAAAATTCATCTGCTTAATACAGTTTGAATGTCAAAATCTCTAAAATAGAAGAACACAGACAATCCCTGCAATGCATAGCTGACATGTTGCGGCTTCATATCCCTTCAGTGATAATAGTTCTAGATTAGACACTTCATCAAGTCGCTTAACATTACCTGTAGAAAGGCTTGCAAATCTTTGAATAAATAATTATATGCTTTACTACACAAGTATGAAGTGTGTAATATATGCAGCTGGTTTATATAGATCTGTTGTTTTTGCTTTAGATTCAGCTTGAATGTGCTGGTCTGTACCAGACACTGTTTATAGTAACTGGGTCATGTCAAGGTCTGGAAATTGGGTTAAATGCTGACTCGATACCATTTGGTGCAGTTGTGCTAAAGAGCTCCAGCAGTCGTCAGCTGATTCTGACCAACTCTGGTGACATTGGAGCCAGGTAAACCATCTAAACCCTTTCCTGTATCATGATCTTATGTACGATTCTCAGCAGGAATTCCTCAGCATTGTGACCCATCGGCCAACAGACAAAGAATCTTTTGGCTGAAAGACAACCAATCGTGCAGCAACCCAGCAGCATTGCTTCTTTTTTCCTTGCATCATATCAA
Source organism: Dendrobaena attemsi (assembly GCA_034693945.1). Lineage (NCBI taxonomy): Eukaryota > Metazoa > Annelida > Clitellata > Crassiclitellata > Lumbricidae > Dendrobaena > Dendrobaena attemsi. Next base: position 7,616 of record JAQFXW010000110.1, on the reverse strand, counting down.
TCCTCAAAGCATGGTCGACTAAGCCATTGGTGCAAAGTGACCTAGCATTAGATAGATGGTCGCCCATGTAGCAATTGATGTGGAAATTGCTGCTTTTTGCCAGTGTTGAGTAAATGTTGTCAAATTGCAACTTTTCACAGTCTGTTCATGAAATAAGTTATAGTAACATACGTATTTTTTTATGTAATATTGATCAGTAGATATCTAGGCTGCTTGATTGCATGACAGATTAACTTCTTGGTGCTGCAAACACTGCATCTTCAGAGTTTTCCATTTGAGATGAGCGATCAGTCGCTCTCCTTTGTCGCTCACCTAACAAAAGTTGACACGAGGCGACAAGCGGTAAATCGCTCGTCTAGATTAGTATTATAACAGGATGTAGCATGGCATCCTGTTTATCAATAATAATAATATTGAATGTTTACAGTCACATGAATACAATATGCTGTAGTGCTGTATACAGATGCTCCCTAGGGTGACCGGCAACCGCGCATTGCATGCCTGCTCACTGTGCTCAGTGCTCAATTGATCTACTATTTTTCAAAATGGAAGCTCTGTGCATATAAAGAAAATGTGCGAATGCCTCACTGGGTAGCAGTTTTCAAGTGTTGCGTTTTCTGTCAGGTTTAAATGGGACGTCAGTCGCTTGGGATCACATTTTTCCATATCGCCCACAGAGGGCTACATATCGAGTGGAATGGACATTTCATTTGATGTCTTCTTTCATCCTCAGGAGATTAGCACAGACATTCGCAGTGATGTACGCCTCCTTCTATTGATTTCTGTCGCCTTGCATGTTTGCAGAAGACATCAACATTTCAGTATATTTGCCCAACAGATAGATGCCAGAATCTAATCAGAAGACTCTTGTCTAACCTGGAAACTTCTTTAGTACTGTATTTATAATGGTTGCAATTAGGGGTTCAGTTGATGGCATAAATTAATGGAAATTATTAATGCATCAATTTACATGTATGTCATCAGGTAATGGATTTATACATTCCAAAGCCGCAATCAGAGCTATGAAGTTCTTCTCACAGACCAGAAGCATGTTAAGTTAATAAGCAATTTAACAATGAGATTTCAGTCATTACCTGAAAAAATGGTGCAAATTTTAAAAAAATTAGATTATGTGTACAATTCTATTAGAGCACATTATGTCTGTAATAATGTGAAGGCATACTACCATAAACTTTCAGTTAATTATTTGTGTGTATCTTAAAGTCGAAATTAGTTTATCTGCTGTGGTAGACCACTCTTGCAAAGGCATTTTTAGAGTGAATGTGACAAGCTTTGCTAGCAGAACAATTGCTTTTGTAGAATATCAAGTGTCAGATCGAAGGAGGACAACCGCTGAAGTTGACGCTGACTGGAACATGTGTTGGTGTACCACCTACCAAGGAAATCTACCACTTTTCAACCAGTGTTCGTCAGAAGGAGAACAAGAATCTTCAACTGGCCAATCATACGAATCTTGCCTGGAACTTACGTCCAATCATTGACGGAGAGCACTGGAGCGGACCGGAAACTATCCACGTTCCATCACAGACAACTAAGATGTATGAATTGACTTACCATCCACTGGCCATGACAGTGGAAGGAAAGAAACACACTGTGAGCTATACGGGACATCTTTTCTTCTCCACAATTACCTTTCTTAAAATGTTTGGAATTGAATTATCCATCCTTTGTGTCAAGATGCTTTAAATTCGCTATTGTAGATTTTTGAACAAATATTTGAATAAAAGACATCAATAGCATATAATTATATATATGACTGTACGTTGTATTTATAAGTTGCTATACATGAGGCTTGTAGTTTGTTTTCAAGTTTGGCTATCATTGATGTAGTAACATAGAGCACCTTCAACTATTTTGTATTATGAGGGAAATAGTAGTAAATGAAAATCTAAACCAATTGAGCAAAATTAATAATATGTGTTGGTGATAAATTATTTTAGGGCAGCGTGTTTTTCCCTTTGCCTGATGGAACTGGGATCATGTTCAACGTCTCTGGTTCCGCTGAAGCTCCCAAGCCAAATGAGAAGATCAGTCGTGACATTCCATGCAAGACAACCTACACGGAGATGCTGCGGGTGCAGAATTGGATTAAAAAGCCACAAAGGTTGGATCATTATTGCTCACTGCCTCTTGCTTGAGGTGTAGTAGATCTGATAATACAAACCTAGGATAGAGAAAATTATTTCAAACAGCCAACAATGACCGATAAGCACATTTTGGTCAGCTTTAAAGTTTATATGAAGCTTAAAATTATTGAATAAAATTATTTTATGGCCTTTGCATTAACAATATGCTATTGGGAATAGGTTGCTACTTATAATACATAAAAATCTGCCTACTAAATTATGTGTTTAACTTCTAACGAGAAACAATTGAGACCAATTTCCAGTTGTAGTACATGAAAATATGTATACTTAATTATGTGTTTAACTTCTAACAACAGCAATTAAATGTGAACGATTTGATACTTGCAGGATTTAAACAAATTTCTATTTATGTTTCTAGGTTCCGCGCGAAAATCGAAAGCATGCGAACAGATAAGTTTGACCAAAGCCTGACAATTAAAGGATTGGATTATATCGATGTACCTGGTTTGTCAACAAAAGACTATAAACTCGCCTTCCATGCGCACAAGGAATGTCAACCACAGATCAAGGTAGGCTATGTTGTTCTAAATGCTACTATAGGTTTTGTAGGAGCTTCATTCATTGCCCAGCAAGATAGTTGGCGTTAAATGCAACCTTGTTTAAATCGTGATCTGTATGTTTGCTGTGTTAAAGAGATGATGGTACTACTGTCAGTATATGCAATCAAGCATCTTACCTGACATGACTTCGAACTGAGTGTGGATGGAAGTTTGTTACTTCTTCGGCATGCCGGACTGGAGTGATGGAATGCCTGTAGCTGAACCAAAGGGGAATGAAATGCTATGAATGATGGCTGATGGATAGTCCGCCTACAGTTATTGGATAGGAAACCTGCAGGCACTGAACATCTCAGAGAGATGCGTTTAGTTTAAAGCCTCAGCCAGTATGGTGAATGATATTAAACCCCTATAAATTTGGCACAATACTTAGAAACTTCAAAGAAATGGTCAAACTAGACAGACAAGTTGTGCTCCAAACACTCGAGCAATATCAGGACAACAACATGAGAAACTCATTTATGTGCCGCTTTAAACTTATGCCTCATTGCTTTGAGGAAGGTTGCTGGTAGATAAGGAGTTATCAGTTATTATCCAAACTTTAAAATCCAACGAGTGTGGATAAACTGTCGTGCCTATATGCAGCAGAAACTGCCGTTGTGGAATTATTTGTCTAGATATGTAATCATCATTATGCATTGCATGCTTTTCATTGGCAGGTCACATTCACCAATGAACAAACTGGTGAATACCAGTATTTTGAGCTGTACTTTCGAGCTGTTCGGCCAGGCGTCATATCGTCGATTCAACTGTCAACTCCAGTCCGACAGAGCAAGCAGCACACAGTACTGCTTGAGAATCCACTGAACAATGCCGTCACTTTCAGCGCTTCATGCAACATACCAGAGATTCAACTCCCTGGTCAGCTGTCTGTGCCGGCCTTGTCAGAGGTCAGTCACCCATTTTATTATTTAAAAATTTATTTGATGCTTAATTTATTTGTAATGACTAGCATGCACCGAACAAAAACAGAGGTTGATCCAACGACGTCACCTTCACTTTGACCTTGATAAGGCTACATCATTAAAGACCATTATGTAAACCAGACCGAGTGCAAAATTCAACAATGGTGAAATAACTTAAATATTCTGCAACCTGTGTCTTCAGTCACTCATGCTTATTGTACATGCATATCACATATGACAAATGTCCTAGAGTAACTTACATGTATCAACCAGAAGTATCTTGTTACTGTTGATGATATATCAATTATTGTAATTATAATTACAAGATTATTATTGGTACTGTTCATTTATTACAATCTCATTGACACAAACGTAACAAGGAAAAATCACCAATAACTCAAAAGGTTGGGCAAATAATAATGTACATAAGTTTTTACAAAAGCTGTAATTGGATGCACAGATAAGTTCAGTGTTCACAGGCTCAAAGTGCCACTTAGCATTGGAACTTTGTTGGTATGAGTAAACTTAAGATATTGGCAGATCAATGTAATGTCTTTAAATGTGATGTCTGCATCAAATAAATGCGATGTCTGCATCAAATAAATGCATTCTAGTTCTCTTCTATTCAAAACATGGCACCTCTTTGTATTCTAGAATATTAACTCTGCATGGAAATTCTGAAGAACTTTCTAAGCAGATATTAGGCGGAATCCTGTTTCAAACGTTTTTAATTAGTAGCATCGTTTTTTCTTACAGGGAGCTTTCACGTTCGACTTCTTTCCCATTAAAGTTGGAACTACTCAGGGGAAACTGGAGTTTACATCAAATGATCTCGGCTTGTACATCTATGACTTGGAAGCGAAAGCTACATTCGCTGGTCCTGAGAGGGCGCTGCACTTCAAAACCTGCCTAGGAACCAGTCAACTGCAGTTTGCTAAATTCCTAAATTATACAAAACACAAAACCGATTACACCTGCAAGGTAAAATAATTATACAATATACATATCTAACAATCATATTAGTTTTCTTTTTAGATAGTTGATGATTATATCTGCAAACATCAAGGCCGTAGCCAGGATTTTGTTTCGGGGGGGAGGTTGTTTTCCACGTCCTAACAAAATTTATTTTTTATTATTTCATTTCAGGGGTGTTTTAAGCCCAAAAACTCGTATTTTCTTATCTTTTCACACTAAAACCAAACTTTTACATTGCCATTTTTTCATTATGGGTGGTGTTTAACGGCCTTTCCAAACATGTATGTTATGGAAAACAAGCTGATCTTCAGGCAGATGACGCATGTACAATGAAATGTCATTGTCAATGGGAGGCATCGTTGAAACCAATAAGGTCATTACGTGGCGGGTGGGATTCGAACCTTCAATCCTTCGATTGCAAAGTGGCCTCACCTCTACACTACCACGCCCCACTGTGCATACGTTTTGGTTGGATATCAAAAAAAAATTGAGTTTGCAGATAGCCAATTTGGCAGGCATAGCTGGATAGAACAGTTGCCTTGTGATACAGATATGATTATCGTGGTGTCTAGCTGATCTGTATAGAACCCATTCAACTGTTAGCAGCCTCAATCGTACAGAACTCCACCTGAAACAAATAACACTAATGAGCCAAGGAAAGTTGATACGAAAACCCTATCAATAGCTCACGAGAACACCTGTTCAAGCTCTCCTACTGCTACTAAGAATTCAATTTCTATAACCACACCAGATGAAACGATGCTGTACCAGAGACATAATAGACATTTTTCTGTGATGTTTACATAATTATGTGTGAGCAATTATGTATTTTATGGCATACTAGCTTTCGTACCCTGCTTCGCTCGAGTTGTTTCTGAGGTGTAATTCAGTATTGTCAATTTGCAGTTGCAACTGAATGTTAATTTTTCTTACTTATGTGTGAGTCAAGTTTGTGTCCAATGCCAGTAAATCTGAACCTTGAGCAGTGAATTAATGTTCACTGAAGTAAAAAAAGATTAAATGTAAATGCCACAACAAATAGTGGACCTTGACAACTGGTTTAAAGGACGGTATTGGGTAATGAGTTGAGCAATTCCATTATTTTTAGCTTGATGTCTATTGGTTATTTCTACAAACACAATCGTGAAGACAATCAACTAAAATTTGTAAGAAACATGTAAGTGCTGATAATTTCGTTTTCCTTGATACTAAAACATACAGAATTCAGGTGAAACATATCAGCACAGAAATACATGCTAGCACACTTAATACTGTAATGGTCCTGTATTAATGCACTTTAAACACTTATCACTGTGATTTCTATTCCAGCTTGACCATCCTGATTATCATGTAGACAAGTCAATAGCAGCAGCTTCAGCTCCCATTTCGGGAACAGAGGTTGCCATCGAAGTGACCTATGAGCCATCGTCTATTGGAGAGTCACGTGCAACACTGCTGATCAGCTCACCATTAGGAGGAGACTACAGTTTCCCAATATTTGGTGTTTGTACTACACCTAAACCACAGGTAACTTAACAATTTCAACAACTTTTAAAACAATTAAGAAATTCTCAGCTTTGCTGAATTGCAATGTTTGATCTGTGAAAGATTAACTTGCAGTGACACAAAGTTGCTTTTAAGATTACATGTTCAGTCTGATAATGGTAAATATTTCCTGTGAAGCAAAACCAATTAAGATCTTTCTAGCATCAATGGTTCAAAATGCAAATCAGTTCCTTCTAAGCACAAACCTGAAACTGTGAAAAATATTGTATTACATGAAAAAAATTCTATCTACATAAGAAGCTGCAGTGAAAAGCTGTGCATATCACATGACTTATTTCAACGTCTGGCTACACTTTAGATTTTAAATTTATCAGTATATCCTCCATTACTAGGGACACCCTGCACTGCCTCCCAGGCCAACAGCACATCCACTTCCAGATCCTGTCTGTTATGCAACATTGTTTTGCTGGCTCTGCTCCTCGCTACTACCTCATGCACACCGGTCTCCTAACTGCATGGTCGCAGTGCCTTGCGATTGGTTTCTCAAGCCTTCTGCTTGTCCTTTGCACGAGATCTGAAGCTTCGCCTTTGTCGGACCTTTCGCCTGCAACAGTCTTCCTCATGACTTGAAGCTAGGGCTCCTCTCACTGTCCCCCTCTGCATTTCAGGGCAATTGAAGACCATGATGTTTAGCAGTGATTGGGTCAAGGGCATCTCTGTTCAGGCGCTTTGTAAAATAAAGCTTACAATTACAATTACTTATCCAACCTGAACAGATCCATTTTATACTTCTGGGCCTATGTATGATTGGCATTTCCCAAACTAGTACATCATTTACTATGTAAACAGTACACCATCACACACCTGCATTACAAGTGTGATTGCATCCTGAAATTCTATGCAGCTTATAAGACACCCAGTAGATTTTGCTTGGCATAGTTGAACAGATGATTAACAAGATTGGATTAATGCATGCAATCAGTGATGGGCAAAATTGATGGGCAAAATAGTTTTCAAAAGTATTTTGAAAATAGTTCTACAAAATAGTTCTCAAAACTATTTTGAAAATAATTTTACAAAATAGTTTTCAGAAGTATTTTGAAAATATTATTTTGGAAATAGTTTAGAAAAAAGATACTTAAAGTGTTTGAAAATAGTTTTTGAAGTTACTTTTCAGAAATCAACATTTTACACTTTTATTGCAACTCACTAGTGTGTACATTTACACTGCATTAAACTAAGTCTTAGGCCTAAATATGACTTTGACTATGAATGTGAATAAAAGCGAGTAGAGCCTAGAAGATGTGACAGGACACGGGAAGGTTTTGGGAATTTATTTTTATTGTAAAGAGGAACTTTAGTAAATAATTGTTTAAAAAAGTATTTTGGGAAAGTATTTTGAATTCTCCAAAATAGTTTTTAAAACTATTTGAAAATACTTTTACAAAATAGTTTTCAAAAGTATTTTGAAAATAGAAATCAAAATAGTATTTTCTATTTTGAAA
>JAQFXW010000109.1:0-24621 GCA_034693945.1 Dendrobaena attemsi | reverse complement strand
TGACTTTATGCAGCGCTCGTGAATTAGCTGGTGCCCAGCGCTTAGCTTTACAGAGCGCTTTAGAAGTGTCGAGTTTAATCATACGATTACGATCGCATGGCAAAAGCGACTAGCGAAGAAAACCCTGTTAGAGATCCATAAAAAATCTGACAAATAAGTCCAGAGCGTATAATTACTCCTGTAAAGTTAGGCTACATGTAGGCCTACTTACTCCAATTTAGCGTATCGGTCTAAATGAGAAAACTCGTCCAAATGACGCATATCAACGACCAACATGTCCGATGACATGCGAAAAGAACTTATTTTTAGGGTCTATAAATAATACGATGCAGAATGCTGCTGTAAGTAAGTTAGCATTTTATTTAGGAATAGGTCTACTAAGAAAACTTGACACATTCAGGTCATTTGCGAAATGGACAGATTCTAGAGTTTACGAAATAGAATAGGCCTAGACTTATCGGGATGGAATGCTACGATCGGATGAGGCGCTGTATAAGTGACCGATACAATTTATTGCGTTTAAAAAGTGCCTTGCTCTGTGATGAAGGACGAGAAAAGAGCAAATGGAAGGGCGTGAAATGATCTTCTGCGGTGACCGTAAAGAAAGCGAGCAGTCAAAGGGACGCACTGATGATTATCGCCCAGAATATACGATATCTCCGACGCACGAGATAATAAGGCCGAAAAGATAGACGAAGATATGACGACGATCGCTAAGTTTAGAGCGTCTATGTTTAGATGTAGCTTCGAGAGATTTCGTCGAAGGCACTGTATATAATCGGGAACCGTTAAAAGGCGCTCTCTGTTCAGAGAGAGCTGATGGTGACAGACAGGTGCCCGGTCGAATCCTAATGAAAGAAGCCTTTCTCGTCTGTCTCCGTCGCTTGCAGGTGTGCTGACAGAGGACCAAGTATAGTCCTTTCCCCCCAATTCAGACTAGTTTCGTACTTCGCCCGAAAGTCAATTTGGCGACAGTAGTCGGGTCAACTGCATTGAGTCAGATGAGAATAGGGGCCTAACCTAGATTGACCTTTAAATCCAATGTTAGTAACTCGCACGATGTTCGTCCGAATCTCAATTCCCTAAGTAGGTCTATGCCATGCATAAGATCTGATGAGCTCACTGTGACGTCAGGTCATCGTGGTGATATCACGTGACTACATTAAACATTATATAATTATGATGTGAAATACAAAATCTCATCAGAAAAGGTCAGAATGACTCTCGCGAATCAATGGCAATGGTGTTCATAGAAGTTTGCAGAGTACGATTACGATCGCTCGATCAAAGGGTTTTTTCCACTTCTACAGTAACGTACTGCTGTACCAGACCTGTTGAAGTTCGACCAGGGACGTATATCATTCTTCGTCAGCTTTGTCTATACCACATAACCTTAGAGGTTATCATCACAATTCAGATTACATTCATGAATCATGAATACTGAATCATACATGCGACGCTTGCTTTTGTTGATGGGTCACTCAGAGATTCAATTCCATCCGTTTTTCATCTTTACTTGCAGCTAACTGAATTCACTCAACGCAAGTATAGACACTTCCTCTCCAAGAGGAAACAACAATTTTCAAGCGTTTTAATAAGTAAACGAAGGCTGTCTAGTCAATTCGATGCGATGATCTCAATGCCTTAATGTTTCTTATGATCTTCTTTAAAAGGCCTCCCATACCAAAGGCTTTGGAACGTGATTATCTAACAAACTATACAAGATAACGGAAACAGAATTCAGTTGTCTTTGCATGTGTTTACATTTAGTATCATCATCTAGATGTTGCCTTGTCTACGTATTGCCTCATCTTCAAGTTGTCTCACCTGCATTTTGCCTTACATGCATGTTGCTTTACTTTCATGCATGTTGTCAGTCTGCATGTTGCATTGCATGCATGGTGTCTCAAATTCATTTCATCTTTATTTTTTACCTCATTTTCTCTGTCTTAGATTACCATATATCCCACCATCTCTCACCGTAATCACCATACCTCATCTTAAGCTGCCTCTATTCTTGATTTACGCTAAGCCTATCATATCGTGACACAACCGTACCTGACATGTACGTACCACACTCCGACCATCTTACGAAGGTTACGTTCAATAATCTGTCTAGTGTTGACTAATGGAGCACAGTCTCTGTCTCCATCCGGTGCTGTTATACCATTCAGTCATTTCGCATTGCGCACCTGCCAGGCGAATTTAGCGAGAAGTTGTCTGTTGCGCCGACTGTTGAAGTCAGAAAGCAATGGACAGCAGCAGCAGCAGCAGCAGCAGCAGCATTATCTGGTGTCAAAGAGTGAAGACGGACTCTGGTTAGTGATGACGGCTGCATGGAGCAACTTGGCCATTTCATCTGCAGCAGCAGCAGCAGCAGTCCAACAGCTGATGACGATGAAAGCCATTACGAACGATGACGATGCTCCTGCCTCCACAGCCGACCGCAGTCGGCGACAGTTGATGCAATGAACGGAGATGGGAGACTGATTCTTCGTAGGCTGCAGACTGATCCCCATTCGCATCGAATCTCTTGTAACAATAGAGACCTTTGTGAGAGAGAGTGGAAGACGCAGAGCCACTTAGCAGCGCTATTATAGATATAGTCTGTGCTGATAAAAGACTCAGTTTGCTTCCAGACGACTGCTTTCCCTCTTAACGGTAAGACAACCTCATGATTTCAATTTTAATTTGATACAGCGCATTGTAACAGTTGAGCGATATCTTGGATTAATAGTATTAGAAGGCCTTCTGAGAGTAATAATATTACAAGGCCAACTGGGATTCATAGGCCTAATGTTAGCACTTAGAAGACCGACTTCTGTGTGACTGTCACCATCATCCTTCGAAGCGATACGAAAACACTATTTGACTGCGTATGATCCTTTGGACAATTCCATACAGTTTCTGCTCAGGAAATGGTTTTCTGACTGTCTGACTGCACTGAATATCCGGCTTAAATCTATAAAGTAATGAGAGTAATGAAAGTCGCAGTCACTATCAGCTCGTACCAAACGTTAGCTAAAATGATCCTAGCAGTTCCCTATACTTCTTGATTGGAGAAACATTTGAGATATTTGGGTATTCCAGGTCACATGAACAACAAGAAAACGTAACCGAGATAATCGAGACACCTTAGGAAATTTAAAAATTTAAAACTTTGATTTGAGCATTGCATGGAGGGACTTTTCTACGAGAGCAGAGAAAGATATAGTTACACATAGTTTTGTTTAGATTTAATGACAGCTTATTAAGAACCTATACTTCTACGCCAATGTGAAATTTTCTGTAATTCCTTGTTTGATATAGGCCCTATCTAATGTAAACTGTCATAACTTCATGAGAACAGAATACTTTGTAGGCCTATAATCGGCAAAAGGAATAAAATTAGCAAGGGCTTACGCATTAGGAAGGTCATTTATAAATGACAACAGAAGCAGGGGACCAAGCATAGACCTCTGAAGAAATCCGAACGTGACTGATCACCCTTAGTTTAGATGAGTGACTCTGACACGCAATAAGTTGTTTCCTGTTGGTGAGTTAACTTTCAAGTTTGAACCCAACGTGAGCTTTTACACTGGATACCAATATTCTCAAAGTTAGCAAGACATATACTATGCTCGATAGCGTTGGAAGCCTTGGCAATGTTGAGGAAGATATTTATAGAAAATTTATTGTTTTCAATAACCGAGGAAATATTATCTTGGATAGACAGATGTGCCATGGATGTAGATTGTAGAGTGACCAAACAGAAATCCACGTGACATAGTGACATAATCATACAGTCTAGTGTACATCCGTTTTTCAAGAATATTTTGAGAGGTAAGGAATGATTGACATAGGTCTGTAAGACTGTACTCTGTAGTTGGTAATGATTGCCTTGTTTGAAAACGAGAATTACTATTTGAGAGTAGTAGGCCTACATGTATGTAGTAGGCTTACCCCTGCAGTAGAAAAGCAACAGTTGAAAATATATCAGTCGGTAGAGAATAGCCCCATATTCAACAATGCTCAGTCCTTACTCCCTACATTCATTCCAGTTGCTGTCATTTCTCGATGGCCTTTTCCAAAAAGGAAATCAACTCTAACGCTCAGGCAGACTTGTGCTATAGCTGTTGAAAATTATTTACGTTCAGATACTTTGAATTGTATTGTATTGTATATAAACTTTTTTTATCTTAAAGAGCAAGTTTATATTCAGAAGGGCTTGATTGCATTTCCCCGCTTGCATTAATTGGCATTCGTTGATTTCAAGGCTAAGTAATGCTATTTTTGATATGCTTCCATGCTCCTTGTCTTGTGTTTGAACGGTCGAAGATAAAATCTTAAAATAGTACAACATGATGCTGAATTATAAAAAAATCCGTCTAAATGTACGCGTATAATTCCAATCAGTTGACCACAGTCTTTTAAAATGAGGACAAGTTAGCCCTGCACACAATGCATTGTCAATGTAGGCTACACACCAGACAACCCTTTAGCATAATCAGTGTCATACTTAAGAAGTGACAGTTCGGAATTGAACATTCGGATATCTGCTTTGACATCCGTTTGACAGTTCTCTTATAATCGATATGTCCAATTTGCAAATGGCGCCGGTAATCGCGCGATGAAAGCACGTTTGACAATCGACATGACTATCAAGAGACAAGATCCGAACACGTCAATTCGTGCTTCAAAAGGTCAAAACCCCAAATTACACGCTATAGTAGAAGAATCAATTTCATGGAAACAATATTGCAAATGGGAACATCAAATTTAACAGATCTGCCAAGCGAATATCAAGACAGATGATTCCGCTTTTCTGGGTTTCAATCGGAGACGGTTCGAGGATAAGTCCACAGCGTCTTCAATATAGACGTAGAATTTTCTCTCTCAAGGACGTAGCACTCATTGCACTGAGTTGTGAACGTATTCCTGGACATCATCTGCCGCCATCATGCATCCAGTTAAGGACAACAAAAACTTCATAAATAGGCTATTGTACAAAAATATCTATTAATGCCCCACTTCGGCCACAAGGCTGCTTCTCTCGCCATCGCATCTTGAATTGTGCCATGATCGGACTCCCAGAAACATTTCTTTTGTGTAATCTTACTGCGGTTTGTCAGTTTGCTCAATTAAACGAAAATACAATACAATACAATCCACTGACTATAGGCTACTGGTGAGCTGTCATTTTTATAACGAAGAATAGAAACGTCAATATAATTATTCGCCTTTAATAGTTAATAGGAAGTATAATATATAAATATACAAACTTTTATATTCAATCGTCTATGATTACATTCGTATGTGTGCATAGTGTAAGTATGGATGTATGGATGTATGTATGTGTGTATGCATATAATGTATGTATATTGTGTAAGACCATTAATTTTTATGTAGCTCGTTAAGCGCGCCGATGCGGCTACCTGGGAATCGACACATAAACGTGGCTTGAGGCGGAGCTGTCGCGCAAAGGTTAGACCAGTGACTGGTCTAGCTGCCTTCGTCTATAGCTCTGCAGGATCTAAGCAATTATTCTGTCTGCGCTCAAGAGCCGTTCAGAATGAAATTTCTCAGGGTTCAGCTGTGCAACTGCAGGGATTGCACGACAAAAATATAATATCGCTTGAATGTGTCTAGCTGGCACTCTCTGCAGATGAGCGTTTCTGTAGCTACAATACTACAATGTATAGTCTTTATTGTCATTCGAAGCAAACGTCTCTTTACAATGTACGTTGAACGAGCGGAACTAGTCACAGCACTCTGACGGTGTGATCAGATGGCTAACAGAACCAACTCTAGACTTCTTCTCAGACGAACTCTTAGCATCTGCTGAACAACATAGCGTCACAATCTAATGTAGAAAGTGCAGTCTAAGTTTAAATAGCTAAATAGTCTAAATAGCTGACCCATTCTTGAACTACCTGCAGACTCTCCCCGGACATCATCATCGTCGGCCATTCTGTCCTTCATTCCTTCTCTCCCTAGATTAAATCTACTAACCAAGTCAGCCAGCCTTTCCAGCCAGCCTGGAGCTGCCTGCTCCAGATCTTCATCTACCGGACTATATTTGACTTAGATTTTCACTTCCGTTTCCTTACTGACCAATCATAACCTTCATTCCTGTGTTCTATTAATAATTTGGCTGCTCCCTCTTGCCCATCGCTGCGGCACTAATTCTTCCTTCTCGCTGCCTGAGCGCTCCCGGCTGAAAACATCGTTCCTTGGACACAGTAAGCCTTTGTCTTATCCCGACTCATCTCAAATTTCCACTATCAGTCCATAACGACGATCATAACTTCCCTCGACTATTCTCCGGCCTCAATAGCGCCTTTGTCATCATAATTCTGTGAAAATAGGATGAGACTCTCAAAGCCACATTGTTCTTGTAATACATGATGTATGTCAATACGAAGGCAGAGGCAGATATGTTCATGATCGATCGAATATGTCGGGACAGTTTTTAAAAAGCACATCGAGTGCTCAGGCGTTGAAATGCATGGACAATAACACCTGATGGATTAGTATGGGGTGAGCCAGCTGAACTGTTAGGTCAGAGTTGGGAGTTCAACTCTTTGTCACGGCAGAAACAATTTTGTCAGAGACTTCTGCTCCACTCGCACCTCCTACCCAACCAGCAATAATAATTATGAGTATACCGACCATACACTGTTGGTATAGGGATGAGAGACGGCTATGGTGTACTTTACCACAAGGTCTACATTTGGGGAGTGGCGGGAATTGATCCCGGTTTCATGCTGATCACTCCTATAGTGACGGGAAGTCAGTGAGTCACCTTCTACCCTACTACTGAGTAATTAACTCATTGGGGCAGCTATAGTAGCTTAAGTAGACCTATACACAGTATAAGTAGCGTGGAGGACTGTGTTTCAACTTTCAAGCGCAACCCAAGGTATTCGCAAGTCTAGCAAATTTCAACCCTGGACAATTCTTCCGGAAAATTCCCCAGACATTTCCCCGGACAATTCCCCTATGAACATTTCCCCCCTGGACTTTTCCCACCGATTTGATCACTTTCTCATTTTTTTTATCCCTTTTACAGTTATACTTAAATATTTTCATCTTTCATCCCGCTTCTATTTGTAGTTATATGTTCATCTTTCTTGCCGCTTCCAATGGTAGTTATATTTTTTATCTATCGCCCCGCTTCCAGTCATAGTTATATTTTTTATCTTTCGTATAGTAATCGTAATCGTAAACTCAGAATTTATCAAGCGAAGGCCAAGCGCAGAGCACCAGCCAATTCCCGAGCGCTGCGTCGAATCAGAAGGGTTGTCCATGGGCAAGTTCGTGGTGGTCGAGGGTCGAGAATCCGGGAGGTCAGAGGAGGCAACGCAGCTGTTAAGGTGGGTGTCGTTTGAGAGGGTGGCTATAGGCAGCGGGGAATAAGAGGAGTCGGAGTCGGGATATGAGTGTTTGAAGAGATGAGACTTCGGTTTTGAATGGAAAGCACGAGGGGTGATACACAGAGGAGGCTGATGATGATGAATGATTGGTATTGATGACAGAGGAACAGAACATTTGCGGAATTCAGCCGGTAGCTCGTTCCAGAGGCGGGGTGCAGAGTAAGAAATTACTCGGTTGGCGAACTTTAGGTTACTGGTGATTGAAGGTCGAGAAAGGGTGAGGTAGGCAGATAATCGAGTGGAACGGGTTTCTTGGATGACAAAAAAGTTCATGGAGGTATTTGGACTGTGATGATTGAAGGGAATTAAATAGTAGTGAGAGAACTTTGAAGTGGATTCGTTCTGGGATTTTTAGCCAATGGAGAGATTTGAGGATGGGGGTGATGTTATGGTGTTTGGGAGTTCTGGTGACTGGCTGACGGCACGAGCCAATGAGTTTTGGATTAATTGTATTCGCTTTCATTCCGCTTCCAGTTGTATTTATATTTTCATCTTTTATCCCGCTTTCAGTCATAGTTACTTTTTTTTAGCTTTCATCCCGCTTTCAGTTATAGGCCTAGTTATATTTCCATCTTTCAGAAGCTAGAATTGTAAGTAGCCTAAGTAGGATTATAAATTCTGTTTACAACAAACAAGCACAGAGCTGAGACAGGGTTATATTCTCATCGTGAAAACACTTTTAAAATATTATTGAATAATGAATGAGAGAAAGAGAAGAGAATAGAATCGAACTTTGGGACGTTTATGATGAGAAAGTCAGCGAATGAGGAAAGTCCGGGGAAATATCCTACTGCTTTCCTGAGGAATTGTCCGTGGGGAATTGTCCCAGGAATTGTCCGGGTACTGGTATTCGCAGACAATCTCAGGGCTATGAGATCGTGAATCGAGCATTAGTACATCAATATGCATGTTAGATTTAGTTGGCCCCCTATTTGTCTTTTGGTTTCGTATATCGTATACATGGAAATATGTAAATGTGCTGTGAGTTATTACTCAGCTGAACATGTAAGTCAAAAACTCTGTCAAATAGAACCATTTAGACGGAAATCCGGTTAAGGTGACCGACGACCGATCGACTGACTGTCCGACTGAAAGCTGAACCCGGATGTTAAATAAAATCTAGGATATCTGCTTGATATGAATTAGTTGAGACAATCTAAATTTTGACAGAGACAATCCCTTTATAAGCCGTTTCAAACTGATACGAATAGAGCAATACTTACACTGACAGACAGACTGTCATCGAGACGCACTCTTGTTAGGGTCCGCAGCTAGGCTTCCTGCCATCTCGGGTGCTGACCCTTTCAGGAAATGCAATCAGCCGGTCTAATATACCTGTCAAAATGCTACATAATACAGCTGTCTCTCTATTGTTTAGCAGATCTCTGAAACTTCCTCCTCTGCATTTAGCTTCTTCCTCTCTAGCCATAAATTAATTCTTAGTCCTCTCTGCTGCTCCGACCAATCGTCGGGATCTTTCTTCATCCTTCTCTTTGTCCGCTTCTGTCAATTTGCCATCAGCGACTTCTTCTCGGTTTCGTTTGATGAAAGGTGTAATCAAACTTGTTCTGCCATTATCAATAACAACTCGAACCATCTCTAATCTCTGTTATAAAATTCAAACAATTGTGTTTCCTGCATTCTAATTTTTAATGTATTCCTTTTTAAATGACTTAACCCAGTGTTACGCCTAAGCAAACTTGTTTCAACCTCGACACTAATCCTAAGAACCATCATATGCGAATGGCCCATTGATATTATTTTAGTCGGGGTCTTCCCACTGCGAGTTCTTCCGATGGCCACAAGCTGCGAGCCGCGCTATGGAAATTCGCAAACAATGCAATATTATTGTAATCGCAATCTCAACGTTTCTAAAGCGCCATTCGAGAGCTGAACGCAGGACACTAGCTTATTCACGAGCCTTCGTCAAGGCAGAAGGTGGTCAGAAGTGGCCAGAGTCCGTTCTACAGAAGGCCAGAAAATGTACACTTATACCTATTAAAGTGGACGTCGTTTAGGGCCAGTATTGCATAACATAAATCAGGTTATGAGTTTTTAACAAGTGAGATTTCAGTTTTGAGAACCCGTGGGTGATACATAGAGGAGGTTGAAGGAGATGTTGATGTGATGATTGGCCGTGATGATGATGATGATGATGATAGAGTAGAGAAAACTTTGCGTAAGTCTAATTCACAGAGAATATCGTACCAGAGACAACGTGCAGTGTTGGACAGCGCACTTCGGTTAGTGCACTTGAGCTGACTAGAGACCGAGAGTGTGGTAAGACTGAGACAGGAGGATGATTGAGCGGAGTGTGTCGATTAGAAGATAGAAAGCAAGCGAAGTCATTTGGGTTGGGAGTGCTGTAAAGAGGTGTAGGCCTAAGTTAGGAATGCGCTTTGGGATTTTTAGCCAATGGAGTGATTTAAAGTTGGATATGTGGTGAGATGCCAGTGACTGATCAGCTGGAGACGTCGCTTATCATCGCAAACCTGCATGCATTTTCTAGTTGAGATGATTCAACGCTGGGAAGAGGGAATTGCAGTAGTCGAGTGTTGAGCAGACAATAGGGTCTATTGAGGTAACAGTTCGAAACTCAAGCATAGGTCGGATGCATGCAGCGCAGGTCATGAATGCACAGTTATGCACGTACAGGAAACAGGAGCGCCCGATGTTGAAGATGTGGTTAAAGAATGAAGGTGGATCAAAAGTTATACCAAGATTGCCGATAGGAGGGTCTGCAGAGTAGGAGGAGAGTGATGAAGAGTCGATTGATATACATGTATGTGTGCAAGGGTCAGGGATTTTCTTAATTTGCTCAAAAAGGTCTAAGATGATGAATTCCTTTTTGGAAGAGTTCAGGCAGAGAACATTGGATGACATCCATTGAGAGATTACGTTCACCAAGACGAGTAATTTTGTTATGGAAGTGAGCTTGATGAAACATCTACGACTATTATGTATTTATTAGGCCTACATATAATTCACATAATGTATTTATTACATATAACTATTTGTATAATGCGCATTGTATACGTATAATGTACAGTATAATTATGTACACGTACATGTGAATGCATACGTATAGTCTAGGCTTGTGTATTTATGCATATAATCACATATATAAACTCTTATATGCATTCCTTTATTTTCGAATGTAGATGAGTAAGTAACGTTTCTTTATCCGTTTTTTTCTACAATTTTTCAATCAGTTTCTTGCATACATAAATAACACCAACATTTCTGAACCGTTTCAAAGCCACACAAGGATCATTATCTGCGCTGTTTGCTTTCATCTTTAGATCTTAAGCCATCTTCCGAACAAAATAGTTAATAGACTAGAGACGATACAGATTAAGTCTAAGTTGATATCATCTGACATCCATCATTTCAATCCGTTTGAAAGTCAAGTCAAGTCGGGTTGAGTGTCTTTTATTACAACCAATTTCAGCACAGTAAGACGAGTAGGTCAGATGAAGGAAGCGCGTTGGTTACAAAGGGAAGGCCAGAAGCGGTGTTATTTGACGATAGCGTTTTAGATGTAATTTTAAGCATCATCTCCATGCAAGCAATAATTGCTCTTGTCATCAAGCTGCACCTGCAACGTCGTCTCGCGTGCATGAATCGTCTTCTGTTTTCTCTCGAGGTCTTCGCACTTCAAGTGATTTTAAAGGGTACATAAGCTTATAGGCGGCTGTGCTCGGTGTTTTATAAATATTGGCACATGCATGCAATACAATAATAAATGATCATACAACGTTGTGGGATTTCATCGTTTGTATATCACTAGCTCTGCGACTGAAAGCCAACCAGCTGAGCCTGCTCATCTGTCACCAAATAGAGCTCAACAAACACGCACACGCACACACACGCTCTTTCTGTTGACCGTCCAGAGTGTTATATGTCTAAGCATGTCCTATTGCTCCCTGTGTGATGCTGGTCCTTTGTCTGTCCTTTGCCTTGAACTTCTTGCCTGTAAGCTGGTGCCATAGAGCTTCATTTGTGATAACGTCCACGCACACGAAACATAATGGCCGCTGAATGCCCTGCTTGTCAACAGACGCAGGTGGTCGTAAATTCATAATCCAAATAACATTCTTGGTACCGTCGAATTGCTCTGGCTTCAGTAACTTTGACTCCTTTACTTACTACTTTTACCGCTGTCCTGCAGTATTTTCTGGCAGGAGAAAGAACATTCTGATTTCTGTAGAATCAAATTAACCTTTAATGCTGCAATAGAGATGCAATTTATTCGCCAAAAATGACGTTAAGCGTTATTGATCGCAAAGACGCGAAATCACGAAGCTTATCAAACTGACAACCACCACTATACTCGCCAAATGCCATTTAGACCAGTGACGATCGACCAGTAATTTTTCGGAAAATAGAACGACGCAAAGTCGCCTAATCATGAAGCTTATCCTGCTAACGATGATCTCCTAGAGCCATAGACATACACAGAGGAGTATATTATGCGTTCATTAGATCTTTGTACTCTGTGGACGCAAAAATCACGGCAATTTGTGGCATGTACAGATTCACATGCGTGTGCAGTTAAATCAGCCCAGTCAGAAATTGTTCTTGTTGGCAACAATCTATCGGAGTGTGAGAGAGAGAATCTTTCCCACGAGGGAGATATATCGTCACATTCAAAACTTCTCATATGCGACATTCGACCTTTGAACGCAGTATCACACTCACAGCACAAGACTATAGGCCTACGCCGAGAGTCCATCGACTGCGGCGCCAGACAGGTTGGAAAGCATGGGGGCCTAATTATATATAGGCCTATGCCTAATGTATATAATCCTCGCTCATTTCAAAGTTGGAAATGAGATCATTCACAGCTATATATTATATAAAATGTATATAAATTATATCCCTGCTCATTTAAAAGTTGATAATTAGATTATTCGCAGTCATTATGTAGACCCATCTGTTGGCCTAATGCGGACAAGAAAAATTAATTAATCTATCAATCCTGTCTGTTCTACCGATAGTGAGGGGCATATTGAGTTGTGTCTCTGGAAGCTCTCTCTAATTAAGTCTTTACTCTATACGGTCGATTGCAATACATCTTCAACCGTGGACTGTGCTGGGTGTGGCTGTATAGAATACGGACCACATGTATATATCACAATCTGTTGAGCTTTCAATTGGTCAACAGGAAAGTTATGAATTGGCCTAGATTCTTAAAAATTCTCCTTAAGAGAAATTATATGCTTTGGTGATAATATAAAAATGTTCCGACCACATTCAGTGAAATTCCCTTGCATTATGCACCTTTATTTGGCCACCTGCAATGTCCTACAAGTATATGGCTTTCAAATCCGATCGTTTGAACTCGTAGAAGAAAATATGTAGCCTATTTTTTGTTTTATTGTAACTAAGTAAGTAAGTAAGTAAGTAAGCAAGTATAGTCTTTATTGTGCTAGCTGCCAAATAGCATCTAACTCTGGCTTGCAGAGCTCCAATTTGCAGAACATGTGGGCAAATTTTGTCGTGTTAGAGGACTTCTTGTCAGGGGCGCTCCAGTGTTCAATCTATACATCTCTGGGAAGTTCCTGGCGAAAAACCCCATAAATGTTCTTCCTGTTATTTTCCCCTCTCAGAAGAGAGGGCTAGATAAAACACTGGGGGACGCTAAACATATGTTCATAGTGAACAACTATACTCATGAGAAACTTAACGAACGATCCATTCAATCCTTTAGTGACGGGAATTCGAGGTCATGACCTATTCATGTGGCGAGAGACGACGACAGCTTGTCAATAGAAGGCGGGAAGCAACACCTGGGCTTAAATAGTCATCTCTCGTGTAACCGGCAGAAGCCAGGAACTCCTCGATCCATCATTCCCTTCAATGTTGTTTCAGGCCAGTGCCAGATTAATTATAGTTAATCCGGAACTGTTTCAGGCATGCGGTCGACCATATTTTATACAGTAGAGAACGTAATATGTTACATAATATATTTTCAATCAAATTAAATTTTTTCAATCAATCAATAAAATTAATTTGTATATCGCCCCTTCAAGATCTCTACTCAGAGGCGCTCCATACCCAGGCCCGGTCAAAAAGAAAAGTGTTAAGGAGGTGATGGAATGAAGTAACGGAATCAAAGGGGAGCAATCGAAGGAGAAGGTCATCTCAAACAAGAAAGTCACCACGTGTAGCCGAGGGTAAAGAACGGCGACCCAGGGAAGCAGAGGCCAAGGTGAAGAGCTCACATAAATACACTGTAGGATGGAGCTTGAGAGAAGGCACAACCCCGGGCAATAGAAGATACTCTATAGAGAATGCGCTGCTGTAGAGGAGCCAATGCAGATCATCTCTCATGAACGCTGAGACATGATCAAACCGCGAGATACCACCAACCAAGCGTGCTGCCGACCGCGAAATCCTATATATATAGCAAACGCCCCAAAACAGAGGAAGGCCAACCGGAACAGGAATTCAGGTAGAGCGAGTTGAGTGATAAATAGTTGCAGAGGAACGGCCAGAGACGATGAGACACAGCGATAACTACATATAGGTCTATCACTCACAGTAATTTAAGTCGCAGGAATTGGAATGTCTCAACGTCATCAGTTTGAAACAGACACATATCACAGTCGTAAGGTAGGTCAACTTCTTCCAAACTCTTGCTATTCTACTTATACGCCAAAAACATGACCGCACGATCAGTCTGGAAGAGAAAGAAAAGCTGTCTTTTTACGCAGATATTTTCTGCAAACTGTATAACAGTATAAACAATATAGACGCATAAATGCGCATGCGCGTAGCCTATATGCGCCCGAGGGTCGTTCGTTCGTCGCTTTCCAGTTGATAGAATCTGTTGCAGCTGTCAGAACGAGGCTCGTGCTCAGAAACCTATATAGAGTAAGTACTGCAGGAGATAGTCGTGTCACTCGTCTGCAATCAGGCCAGGGTCGCGATGGGAACTGGAAATCGGAAAAAGCATCAGATACAAAGACAGAAAGATAGATAGAGACAGAGAGATAGAGACAGAGTGACAGAGACAGAGAAAGGCAGACAGCGAGTCCGAGATAAAGAACTTGGGGGAGCGGAATGGCGAGGAGAAGGAGGAGTAGGCAGAGTCTTGAGGGGTTATCTCCTCCTTGCGTCAAAAGTCCCTGTGGAAGAAGACGAAGGAAAAGGATTTCTTCTTAATCAGCGTCGACCTTTTGTGAGAGGATTACAATATGTCAGCCATTTCATCGAGACGATTTCGCAAAAGAAGCAGAACAAAATTCGTCTTTTTAAATTTAAAGATTGGTCAACAATGCATGAAAGGCGAATAGAGAGAAGAGGAGAAAAGAAAAGTGAAGAGTACAAGGCATCGATTCGACACAGAAGAATTATGAGAAGAGGAAGAAGAAAAGAAGAACGAAGAGAAGACTACAGAGAGGAGGAATAGAGGTATAAGTGGCCGAAAATTTGAATAAAGATAAGTGAATCAAAAGAGGAATGAAGAAAAGTCAACCAAAAGAGAAATGAAGATAAGTGAACCAAAAGAGAAATGAAGATAAGTGAACCAAAAGAGAAATGAAGATAAGTGAACCAAAAGAGAAATGAAGAAAAGTGAACCAAAAGAGAAATGAAGAAAAGTTAACCAAAAGAGAAATGAAGAAAAGTGAACCAAAAGAGAAATGAAGAAAAGTGAACCAAAAGAGAAATGAAGATAAGTGAACCAAAAGAGAAATGAAGATAAGTGAACCAAAAGAGGAATGAAGATAAGTGAACCAAAAGAGGAATGAAGATAAGTGAACCAAAAGAGAAATGAAGATAAGTGAACCAAAAGAGAAATGATGATAAGACGACTAAAAAATATATCTTTTCTGTAGTCGCTGTTGTTAAATATCCACTGCAATGGCTGCACGCAGTTATTGCACACACAGATTGTAAGTCGCGGAAACAAACAAAGTGGCACGAGACAGGCAAATCCGATGCAAAGAAGAAATAGTTGAGCAAAGAATGGAATCAATCATTAGGAACAACATATATTATGCGATAGGTCTATATGTGGTGCACCCGAACAGGATTCACGCTTTGCATTAAATTTTCATCTCGCTGATCGTTCTGAAACACACAGACTGGCGATTGATCAAGGGTAAAGCGCTAAGAACAAAAGCCGAAAAGGAGTGAATTATTCACACCAGATTTAGAGTCCCGCCGTGTGATTTATAAAAGGCTTTATGCTGATAATCTCCGTCAGCTGATGCCATTTCACACCTTCACCTGTCTCCGTTCTAATAAAAAAAACTCTCACAGAGATCAACTATCGGTGTACTTTTCAAGTTAAATGACCGTTACTTTATATATAGGATCTTTACTTTACTAAATGACACTAGACAATAATGCTGGTGTCGATGCTCACATGATCAAACCGCTGCCACTTTGCAATCAGACGCACCTTCAGGTTTTCGGCCACTGCGCTGGGTCTTCTTCAATAGTTTATTCAAAGACAACAGACACCGGCTTCTGTTCGAAAATTTATTCAGAAGCCTTTTCGCTTCGTAACCCTTTTCTTACCGCAATACTTCAATTAAAATTTATTTTCTTCTGTAACCGAAATGTTTCTTTGTTGCTTACACCAAAACAAATGACAGCTGTAGCTGAACTGACCTTCTTATATAGCTCTTCCATGTTGGAAAGTTTCGTTTTTTTAGTAGGCCCCTACTCACCTACTGCATTTCAAACGTTTTTAAACTTGACAAACTCACCAATTTTTCATACGTCGTTAGGAGTTCGTGATAAATTTGGCTACCGTACTGTTATTGTTCATAAAATTTTAGGCAAAATTCTTACAGCTTCGTTAGAGTTATGACATGTTTTCGAGGGATCTTCATTCTATCGGAACACCGTCTATACAAACACACATATGCAGGACAGAGATTTTCCTGAATGGTCTCTGCGGTATAAATATCTATGTCATAATTTTATATCGTTTAAAGTTGATTTAATATCAGATATCTACAGCATAATTAGTCAACATGAGAGTACATAATTATAGACATTCAGTTTGTCCTCTGTCACGGCTATATGCTAATCTGCTGTTCTTGATGTCACTAAGGCCCAATGTCACTCTCCGATTATAATGAAGCCAATGATGTCGATGTCGAGTAAGCTTATTCCAACGATGGACTTTTGAGACTATTAAATATCATATAGGCCTATAATGGCTTTGCTACTCGGATTCGCTCGGGGTAATTCATGATTAAGAATTTTGAAAGAGAAGGCATTCAACGTTGAGACGTTTTTTAAGTAGTGTCATTAGTCACTAAGCGCCCGCGGGTTGAGAGTTTTAAATTATTCATATCGCTGGCCTATCCCATTCTCTAATCTTTGTAGGGCTAGACAAACATATATAGACTTACAAACCAAACACACAAGTAACAATAAAACTTAGGACCAGAATTTTTCAAATAAACTTGCAGAATTGCTACCGTGATAATATGATATATCTTCGTTTATTTTCAACTCAAAATGATATATCGCATTATGATTTATAATTACGGTATGAGAGCAGTTGAATTTAATCGCCAGCTGAATGCTTTGCAATGCCTCTGATTCATTTTACAATTCAATTTACTGCCGCGAATGAAGGTTTTGAATCTACCTAAAGAGCAAACTATAAATAGCGGGGTCTGTCTGCCTTTCGTGTCAGTGTGTCGTCCATTTGTGTCTCATCCCCGCAAAACAATTCAGAGTGAAGGCTTTGCTCAAGGTCTCTATAATTATTATGTGGCGCTTAAGGTGGATTCCAACTTGGAGCTTCACGGTCAAGCCTTAAACAACACCACTACACCAATCTATGCCCCACGTGACGTCTTCAAAGACAGAGGAGAGAGCGGACGACAGGTGTCACTATATTCGTCGTTTCATGAAACTTTGATGATAAACGGGTGACACACCACATACTTCTTGCGATAAGTAAACGAAAACAGTGCTTCACCGCCAATCAACGAACACCTTACACGAGACAGACAGCAGGCAGCAAACATGTAGGCCTATGCTAATAACGGCCTTCCCGTTGACGGCTATCCTCTGCAACCACAGCAGAGATCTTCCTGTGGAAAGGCAGTCGAAAACTGGCACTTTCACAAATTGAACATCCGCAGAGGATAGGCATTAGGATAAAAAAAGATCACGAAGCGAACAGACACTTAGACTCAAGACATACGAAACCCATCGACACACACATATAGACACGTGTGTGTGGGTGTGGGTGTGTGTGTGTGTGTGTGTGCAATCTAAGAGGCACGCGGATGGTAAAATGCATGGGGGTTGGTTGGTTGGCAAGAACGGCTGACAAGAATGTTGAATTAAAAATTTAGTTCACGGACTCTACAGTCTACATACATTTGATAATAGACACCAGTACGAAAAATACAAATATTTCTAATGGATATTAATGTCTATTGTTTGACACTACATAATAGGTTAGTTATTATTTCCGCACTGTTTCTCTTTTAAGTAGCTCCATCAGGCAGCATTTTAACTCATCTGATCCACTGCAATTAATCTTTCCTACAGTGATTGGTTTCTGCTGATTTCTGTGCATTGCATTGATCGCTCATGAATGTTTACCATCTTACAGGCCAACGGAGAGCGCGCCGCTGATCAGTTTCCCTAAAGTGGCGCTATTGCGGCTATTGTATTGTAGTAGAGTAATAATATAGCGCCTTTCATAGTATGAACTGTTCCATTGCGAGCATGAGGAAGAAATATATATTTCTGCTTGATTCACAATCGGTCAGAATACACTAAGCCTATACCCTCGAGGCTTAGTAGAAATCTCACCGTTTAAGCGTTATGGCCTAAGTTACTTAGTTAATAATAATGAACTCTAACTTTAACAGGCTGCAAGAAAATGCTGATTACCGCAAAATTTAAAACCTGAACGAAGGGTGTTTTCAAGATTAATTTTGAATCACTCAACACGTACCAGGTATCCTAGTCCTATCTTGTCACGTCCTTGGTCCGCGTGGCAATGACACTTGCCCATCATGGCAAACCAATTCAATTCCAGCAACAACAACAACAACATAGATGAAATAGGGAGGCATGCAGCATTGGGTTATAACCTCTAAATGGGGCGTTGAAAGGGCGTTGGGTTGCTGCTGATCAGTTGATAGGGTAGACAGACAGACAGAGGTTGTCGTTATATAATGCACCGATTCAGAACCAGCGAATCTGAATGGGCTGAACACCGTTCGTCGATCCCCCTCTCCTCTGTTTATTATATGCGAATATAAAATTCAGAATCTAATTCCAGTTCCATCTATGGAGCGCCAGACCATAAACCCGACACCATCGGCCATCGACCACGGATTTCGTCTCTGACCCATATTGTTCGGTAGAACCTGTATAGAATGCTTCGGTCTCTCATCCCTCTCCACGGAGTCTCCCATATCCTATCTCTATAGCAGCTTATGCTTGGAAGAGCTGTATACGTAGCCTGAGTTCGTACAGCAAATGCAGACCTTCCATTTTAAGCTGCACGAAGCGCGTTCAATATAACGAGGCGGCCTACGTTGATAGGTTCAGACTTTACGTCGTGTGGGCCTATAAACAAAAGAGCATAATTCCAACAAGTCAAATGAAAATGCAGTGTAATTCCGGCTCCATTTAGACAGACATTGTGGACCAATATAGACAGATTTTTATAGTGCACAATATGCTCATTGCTGGCACTGAACGCAAGTCGCTGGAGCCCGGTTCATGATTTATGTGTAGTAATTTAGCTGCATAATGCTCAACCCCAATGGCACGCGACGTCAGACCTATTGTGACTGTAAAATGAAATACGATGTTATGCAGCATCGTATCCAACACAATTTTCGGTAAACTGTCTGT
The DNA here is from genome assembly GCA_034693945.1 of Dendrobaena attemsi. Lineage (NCBI taxonomy): Eukaryota > Metazoa > Annelida > Clitellata > Crassiclitellata > Lumbricidae > Dendrobaena > Dendrobaena attemsi. The sequence goes on along the minus strand of JAQFXW010000109.1, from coordinate 5,347 downwards.
TTTCTTTGACAGGGATCATAACCAATGTATTCTGAAAAAATGCAGGCAGTCGTATCAACCGTAAATGCTACAATGCAGCCAGATAAAATATCAGGCAGCCACACAATCTCCTCCTGATATGGGTCCTCTAATACGCGTCTACTTTATGAGCGCTTTTGTTCGACACGCCATCTTAGTGTATGTATATGTATACAGTACTGTACAAATGTGATTACATCGCGGGAAATCGCGAGAAGAATATGTCCGGTTATACACAGCTTTCCTTCTCTATCTGTCTTTCCCTTTTCTCTGTTTCCTACGCTTGGACGGCTCCCTGTCCTCCTACTGCTGCTTCTGTTTTTCTTCCGCTTTCTATTTCCCTATACACAGAGTAGAGAAATAAGATGATTTGACGTTGTCTCTGAATAAATGCTTCGAAGTCCACCTCAGCTCAACACCTTTCTATTGTAAATAATCGTTGGATAGTCGTCTTCTTCTGCCAGAGAAGCGTGTCGAAGAAGATGCTCAGACCGGTCGACCTATACAAGTTTTCTCTGTGGTTTGAAGTGTTAAAAAGCCACATCATTGCATACCATAAGCTCTGCCGCCTGACACTCTTATTTGCAATATGGAAACTAAAAGCCTAAATCTTTTATACGAATGTGAATGAGTGCATCAGTGTGGCACAAGGTGTTTCATTGCATATAAGATAGTGATGTGTAAGTTGCTCGTGTGACACTACAGTGTTACCTGATGATGCATTCAAAAACACGTTAACTTTAACACCAGCTGTCAACGTCTTTGCTTTACCTATGATATATATATAATTATATATATATATATATATATATCACAAACATATATAATATATATACTCAGCGAAACTTTACATCGTATTTAAATATATGTAAAATGAGAGTGACAGTTGCTATATATGTGAGTGTTGTTTTAGGTGATGAGGACCTAACTGGAGAAAGACGAACAGACGTTGTTGAATAATTAAGAGCTGTACGACGAAGAGGAGGAGAGCACATTGTACATTGGCAGACAAAGATGGACGGGGGGTCAGCATCGTCGTCTGTCCCTCTTCCACCTCCAGCTCCCTCTCCCTCAGTTCTTCCATTCGTCTCCTCCTCCCTCTTCCCTCTCCACGATGACAACTGGATCTTCAACGTCATCAATCGTTCGCTGACCAATCAGTGCACAAATCTTTCCCTCCCTCTGTCCGCCGCCTCCCCGTTCCATCCGTCATCGTCCTTCGCCGCCGCCTCGAAGACCCTTGCGCCCTACAGTCGCCAGAGGGTCGTCCTCGAGATCTACGTAGTATCCGCCCTCTGTCTCGTCGGATTCATCGGGAACGCCCTGACGATCGTCGTTCTGAGTCGGACGAGGGGCAAGGCCACGTCGACCGACTGGCTCCTGCAGACGCTGGCCGTTGTCGACACCGTCTACCTCGTCTCCTGTCTCTTCGTGCAAACGCTCAAGGCCGTCAACGACCTGACGGACTGGCTGCCCTCCCTCTCCAACCACTTCCCCTACGTCGAGCAGTACGTCTGGCCGGTCGCCTCCATCGCTCAGACGCTGACCGTCTGGACCGTCCTCCTCGTCACCGTCGACCGTTACGTGGCCGTCTGCAAGCCCTTCAGCGCCCACCTGCGCAGCCTCAGCCGCGTCAGGGCCCTTGTCGTCGTCGTCATAGTGACGGCAGTCGCCTTCAACGTTCCGCAGTTCTTCGAGCGCGAGATCTCGTACGAGAAGCAGCCGTGCGGCGAACAGGTCGTCGTCAAGGTAACGATGACGTGGCTGAGACACAGCTTCCTCTACTTCGTCATCTACAAGATCGTCTGCTATCTGATCTTCCGCAGCGTCGGTCCTCTCGTCACCCTGCTTGTCCTTAACGTCCTACTCATCCAGACCCTCAGACGCACCAACCGCAAGCACCGAGGGGCGCCCGCCGTCACCGCCGCCGCCGCCGCCGGGGCCTCAGCGGCGGGAGCGACAGGTGTGGCATCATCCAGCCATCGGTCTAAGAACCGAGAGAACATAACGATGATGTTGATCGTCGTCGTGAGCGTCTTCATCGTCTGCCAACTGCCAGACGTCTGTCTTCGTCTGGCCATCAACCAGGCGACCTACCTCCCGACCAACGACGACAAGGACTTCTATCGCAGCGTCAACACCGTCACCAACGTCATGCTGACCCTCAACTCGTCCATCAACTTCCTCATCTACTGTCTCGTCGGAAGGAAGTTCCGTCGCATCTTCGTCCAGACCTTCCTCGGTCCGAGCTGCGTCCCGCGCCCCACGTCGTTCAGCGAGGTCTCCGAGTCTCAGCCTCAGGCCCCTCACCACCAGCTGCAGGGAGGAGGAGGGGCGCCTGCTGCTACCATGCACCTCCGAGAGATGCAGATCATCGCCATCTCCTCGGATCCCAACTGCGAGGAAGTGACGAAGGAGTGCAGAACACAGCTTGACTAGAGAACAGCTCTCGACTATAATAGAGAACGGCAACAACGTCTGCAAAACATCGGAATGTTATCGAGCATTTACAAGAGAAACTGCTTTAACTGAACGGAAACTAATTTCAAGAGTTTCGACACCGAACAAAACGCCCTACAAAGAGTCATGTATGAAAGCGAACACAATTGTCTTTTATTTGTATATATATAATACATGGCAGTAGTCAATTAGGCTAGACTTGCCGTAATGAAGACAAAACAGTTGATTGGTTCAGATTGCCTTCGAGAACCGGTTATTGCTTTCCCAATAAGCATTCAGCTGATCCGCGCAGCTCATCAATCCCGAGCTTTTAGCGTCCTAACTTTGTGCTATATGCTCTGGCTATAATAATCACGGCTTATCTCACGATTTATCTGAACAGACGTCCACTCCACCTGAATGCATCGAATTCAATTGTCCATCTAATATTTACTCTCTGATAGACACGAGAAGAGAAGGAAACTAGTTTAATTGAGATCAGTTCCAGTCGTATTTTCCGGATATTTCATTTTGACCTGGCACCGTAATGGACAAGTAGTTCTGCTATTGCCGACTTGATTTGGTACAGGCGCCGGTGAATAAACTGGCCGTCCTGTCGTGGCTTTTGTGTGGCGCTGAGAAATTTCGAGGATTTACATTTGCATTACATTACATTTGCATAATATAGTAAGACAATATGTATAGTAGGACCGTATAACGAGCATTGTTATCGGCAATTTGTATGTTAACGTTTTTCGCATGCACAGACTATGATAATCTTCAATATATAGTTTCGCTGTTCTCGTGCTTGCAGACAACGAAGCTTCGCAGTTAAATGATCTTCATTTAGGCGTAATTCAGAGTATTGGTCAAATTTATGGATTCCATTTCTTCATGTAAATGAAGGTAATTGCGACTTTCCTGTCTGCTGAAATAGCCTATCTTAGTCTTGAAAGACTTTTGTAACAGGGGCGATGGATTATTATCGAAGTGCTTTGTCGGTTAAGGCACTCTTATCTGCCCACCAAAACCTAACACACCTGTAGCCTATACAGACGAGAAACAACTCTACATAAGACCTCTTGTAGATAATAGGACAACAAAGATAGGCCTATATAATTATATAATATACACGCATGTATATATGCCTAGATATTATGTATTTATATAGGCCTACGCATGTTATGTAAATAATTAATTTCAATTAAGGCTCGTAAATGTACGTCTTAAAGCTACTGTCTGCCGATAGATCTGGCGCCGCTAAAGAGCATTCGCACAAATAACGTATAATATATGGAGCGAGAGTAGAATAACAGGTGGTACTGTATTTGTTTTGCTGTTTGAAAAGAGACCGAATGGTCGATCGCTTCAGTCAACATGACTGACAGTCTACGTTTGTCAGTATACACAGGACTGACTATATATGCGCCCTATATATACTCGATCGAATGCTTCCAGACATTACTTCTAACTATAGCAGAATTACCTCAGTCGGATTAAATAGACGCCTGTCTTCTTGTCAGCTGATTTATTTATGTTGCGCTTGTTTATAGTTTCAATTGTATAGCGCCACCTGGAGAAAGCCTGTGGACTCCAGTTTCCGATAATGAGCATCATTCCAGAAGATTCTGACACATGCCAGCCTCTGAAGCACAACAGTTGCAGATTATGAATTATAATGGACAAAGCAGACCCAGTCACTTTTTATGCAGATAATATCTTTATTATAGGCTTCCTTTAACAATATGGCATCCTTTTCTAAGGATACTTTGCACTGGCTTCCTATCCAACAGCGCATTCACTTCAAGATCTTCTTTGTTATGTGAAATTGTTTTGCTGGCTCAACTAGTTGCTATCTCATGGATCTCTGCATCCCAGTCTCTTCTCTGCCTGATCGCAGGTCTTTGCGATCTGTATCTCAAAACCTTCTACTGGTTTCTCTCATGCGATCTGCCATGGCTCAAACCCGAAGCTTTGCTATGTTGGACCTTCAGCCTGGAATCGTCTTCCTCCTTACCTGCCACGGCTCAAATGCGGCTAAAGCTTCTCTTCCTCAACTTCTGCATTTCTGAAGACTATGATGAATGTTAATGTTTCCAGCTGACTGGAGCGGGAGCGCTTCTGTTGATGTTTCTCTAAGAGGCGCTTTATAAATTGAAAACTACAATTACAATATAATTAATGTAACGGATCTATGTACACATAAGGCACTATGTAAATGTTATGATATCATTTAATGACAATTAAATACATGTTGATAGTTAAGAACTGTTGAACTCTAAAGGAGCTATGTAAATGAGTTATGTAAATATACTACATGATGATAGTTAAGAACTGTTGAATTCTAAAGGAGCTATGTAAATGCATGTGTAGCTTAGCCGATTAAATCTGTTTAATTGACCAGTACATTTTTGATCAGCACAGCTAATCTAAGTAATAATAAAAGAGGCTTCATAAAAGATTGCCTAAATTGTGAGACCATGGTTACTTGTGATTGGTGGGATACAAAGAAACTGTATTAGCAAACGCCTTGTGATTGGACATTGGTAACCATAGCAACCTGTGATTGGACGGATACAAGGAGATCATCAGAGCAACAAACTTTCTACTGGTCAACACGAATCATAACGGATTCGAACCCAGTAGAACTCTGCTAAGCAATGAGGAGAGACGTGTGGTTGAGTGGAGAGGACTTTGAAATCAGTTGAGATCTGGACGTTGGAATGAATTGACGTTCAAACAGTCTGCAGAGGAGTCGATGTAGTTTAGTGCCTAACTCGACGTTAAGACTTAATCGTAATCGTAAAGTCGCTACTTCTAAAGCGCTCTGCAAAGCTAAGCGCTGGGCACCAGCTAATTCACGAGCGCTGCGTAAAGTCAAGAGGGTAGT
>JAQFXW010000108.1:0-24667 GCA_034693945.1 Dendrobaena attemsi | reverse complement strand
CCAAGGCAGCAATGCGGTAACAGATACGCTGTTGCATAGGCAGCCAATGGAGAACATCACGCATAAAGGCTGAGACCAGAGAAAACTTAGGTAGGTGTGCGATGAGCTGAGCCCCTGGCAATTGTAGCATCTAGTTTCCTTTTTGCTACCTCTGTTAGCATTGACTTCTGAGCCAACATTGTAATATGAAATATGTACAAGAGTGACATGATTTGTGTATCCATTCAAAGTTTTGCGAACACCTCTGCCAAATACTTATGTTTCTGTATATTTACAAAATAGCAAATGGCAGGGGCTTCTATCCCTATACCAAGCGGGCGCAGTTGTGCCCAGTGGAAAACACAGGGAACAACATTTTATAGTGTATAATTTTCAGGAATAGGGGAAGACGGTTTCGGGGATATAAAAAGATTTTTGTGGGGGGAAGTGGAAGGTCATCAACTGTTGAGCCCGGCTGCTTTGGGGGGGGGGAGATAGAAGCCCCTGGCAAATGGTATTCTTTAGATGAATAACACATGTATTTTATTTAAATGAATTTAACTGTGACAATTAATCACACTCTATTTGGCTAAAACATTCTAGATTGCTTGCCTGCACTGACCCATTTTTTAAAGAATACACTTCCTTCCTTTAAGCAGTGCTTATTATTGTCATGCACTCTCTGTTCTTACTCAGCTATTCTTAAGACCTACTTTTCTCAGGACATATCATTCCTTATGCCCTGGGAGTGCTTCTGAATGGTTAACCCAACTGTTGAAGTTGATGCCAAAGAAACGCTCCCAGCATTGGTCCGTACTAATGGCGCCAACTATACGATTTCAGCAGTTTATGTCAGGATAATGGGGTTAATCAGCAGGTCGATGGAACTGATGGTTGAGTTTGACACTCCAAGCAGCGTAACTTAACGTGAGGTATAACTTATGAGAAAGATAAGCATTTAAATTTTTAGAGTTTACCACCTGACACACTAGATACATAAAGGTCCTTCAGATCTAACTATTCCGCTGCAGTACTAGAAATCTCATTGGAACATGATTCTCAGGATGTCTGAGGCTGATGCTGGTAGTTTTATTTTAAACTTTCATATGTAAAAGAAGATATTATTAGAAATTCAAAAGAATTTTAAACAGGTTAAGAATAAAATAAAGGGAGTCGAATGACCTAATGTGACCAGTGATGTGGTCTCGAGACCACGGTCTTGATCTCGAGACCAAAAAACACGGTCTCGGTCTTGGTTTTGCAGGTGCAGTCTTGGTCTTGAATGGCTGGTCTCGGTTTAGTCGGTTGGTCTTGGTCTTGCACCTTTTAGTTTTGGGCATTGGGTATTTGAGCGTGATCGAGAGTGGAGTATTTTTGTTAATTGTTAATATCGGTTTTTGCTAGTTTACTGATTATCAGATAGATCGCCAAGACTGTAAGTTCGCTGACTTCAATCGACTTTCTTTGTGGGGACTGAACTTCCGCCTCTTCACTTCTGCAGGCCTAGATACGCGTTGTATAGGCCCAGTAGCCTATATTTCAATAGCTTGTCTAGAATTAGACCTATGTGTTCTTTAATTTAAGTTTTGAACTGTTCAGTTCGTAAGAAATGATTATTATTACTTCTCTAATGTATGGGAAAATAAAGTTGACAAGTCACAAGTCAACTTGAGGTCAAGGCCAATTAAAGGAATAATGTTCGCATTTCCACAAGTTGGCTTTGAAATAGATTTGGTGCTTGTGAAATGCAACAAACATCTGGTTTGAATGATGGGATTTCTGTGTTATTTAAATTCAGATTTTTATCTTGTATTTAGACGGTGATCTTGACACCTAATGGTCTTGGATCACTCGGTCTCGACCACTCGGTCTTGGTCTTGGGCCACTTGGTCTTGATCTTCATTTTTGGTCTCGTGCACAACACTGATTGTGACACATGATGTCACTGCCACTATATAAAATGGATAAATAAATGCTTAGCTACAATATGATCAATTTGAAGTTGTATTCCATTGTTTTAAGACACCAGAGGAAGTAGTTTACGTTTGACTGTATGTTAACCACATGTAATGGTTATCATTCTGCCTGGGCAAGCATGGCGGTCTATTAAATTGTTCTTAAAATCAGTGATGTGCTTATCAAAAGTAGCATCTGACTGAAACAGCATGACCAGTTGTATATTTCACTGACCTCTGTGAACTCAAAACAGACTTTGAAATATAAACTAAAATAAATTAAAACTCGTGCTTCATATGTGATTTTTTTGCAAATGTCATAACAGTGCATCCAGAATTTAGTTTAAGAAACTATCGATACACCTAATTCGTGGTGCTTGTTTAATTTGATCATCAATATTATGTGTTTTCATTATGAGAGCTGGTATTCTGAAAGAAGAGAACATTTGCTCATACATTTTGAGCTTAAATCAACTTGCAGATAATACTGGTTATTGTTTTGTCAATTTGTACTACACTGGCATTGTCAACTGTTATGCAATGTTGGGAACAAACTAAAATGAAAACTGTTTAAAAGTAGAAATCGTATATGGGAAGTTTGTTTTGTTTACAATGAAATAATGCAATAACTGTGTGCCTTGAGGATCCTCATTCCTCAGAACCCACGGGTCATCAAGAGTAGAGCTTCATCAGTCACACATGCTAGCACCCTAGTGAACCTCTGCTCTTTGCTATCCAAGCTTGGTGGGGTTTGACCACTGTTAAAGATAGAGAAGTGCTGCAAAGATTGCTTAATATACTTATTACTTAAGAGAATTGACTATACCGATCCTACAACAAAAGAGCTAGAACTTGTTACAAACGTTAATGCACTGGAGATGCCACATAAACATGCTGTAAAGGGTTGCTCCTATGGCACACTAACACAGATGTTCAGATTTGTTATTTGTTTGTAATGATCAGTATAACTTTACACCAAACTTCACTGAGCTACGCAGTTTATTTTCAAACTCTCTGCTTACACTGCATAGAGACCAGATTATGTGTTTCATGAAAATTTATCACCGCACAATGGTGATTGCACAAGCAGAAGTCTTTATAATTGTGGATGTCTGGGGTGTGACCCGCTGTGGTCCAGGGGAAGCTTAGTGGTGGAGATCTTGTCTGAAAGTAGGGGTCACTTTAGAGCAATTAAGGTTATGGCCTTCTCAGTTCTGAACTTCTGACAACATCTGTTGCTCCACTTTCGTTCTTTGTTGCTCAGAATTACACCTGTCTCTTGTATTCCTTTTGTCTCAACCTATGTCAGGCTTCGTATTTTCCCATGGCAACAATAAGCCTAGACAAGTTCTACTATAGTAGGCCTATGCCAGAGATCTATACATTCTTATGACTGCATCTTCTTTTAGTTTATGACTATGCCATGAACTGCAATCTTCATGAAATATCAAGTTTTTAGAGGGAAATCATATACTTCACAACATGAGTATATAATAGGCCTACAAAAAATTAACAACTCCTAGTTATGTAGGCCTATAAATTTATTCCTTAAATTTTTGCATCCAAATCAGCCCCTCACCTGTGCTTTTGTATTGCTAGAGCATGTGGCGACCTTGACGTCTGAAATTTCTGTTAGGCTATAGCCCTAACTGCTTTGTCAAGAAAGTGTTAAAGTTGTCTAAAACTGGAGGCCTATGACACCAAATACTGCAAAATTAGCCTCACCAGGCCTGCATATTAGATCTACATCAGACAAATCAGGCCTGTAATGAAGCCTAAAGAAATTGTAGGCCTACTCGTAAGAACTTGACTCTTCCTCGTTCCCTTGTAAATTTACATAATCTCGCTAGTATTGAGGCAGCATCAGACAATGTCGGCTCTAGTTGAAACAAATTGGCCTGCATAAGAACTTTTTGCAAGCCCTGCATGAAGACGCCTAACCTGCAGTCTTATGCAGAACAGCCAAGAAGTGAGTTCTGGGCTGTTCTAATTTTATCGTGGGCAGTCCACCCTTTCTTTCTCCCCCTCTCTGCCTCTCCAGCTGACGCAGGGTCTGCAGCCGGTGTACGAGTTTAGTGTTCGTATCCCACCGACCCAGCAGAGACGGTGGAAAGCCTGGACCGGTAGTGGATGCGCTGTGAAGCCGGATGCAGTCGGCTCCAGCAGGCGAACGGTGCACGCACATTCCAGCTTCGTACAACTAAGAACTAGTTCGACTTCCACGGCACATGTACGACTGTATCGCCGGGCCACCGATGAATCACCCTTTCTTCTTCTATGATTAAATGTCTTCATTAGTCGACGACTTCAAGTAATTCCAGTTCGCTTAGGACGCGGAAACAGCCGTTCGCCGCCGTCTGGAAGTATCCGCCACATTTCGAAGGACTTAGGACCGTCGGACTAGTCTAGAACTTAGCGCGAACTCATCGCAGCCACTAGTAAGATGCACGACGGAGAGCCTCACGCCACCTCGACCAGCGTACGTAGTACTCGGTATTAATAATTTATGGTTCTAGCGTGGCAGCATATTTTGTATCTGGCGAGGTAGTAAGTAACTCTACCATGCAGTTATAATGAAGGTTATCGAGAGTAAGGAGTCATAGTTCAAACTGAAAACTGACGTCACTGCCATTAAATGTCCATTGCAACGCCATGACCCGATTAAACTTCACAAGCAGTGAGCATAGCCAAGAACTTCAAGAATCAAGTCAAAGCTTTGACTCCTTCTCAGAACGCAGAACAGACTTGCATCAGAATTAGCATAATGCTGTTGTTAGACAATGTTAAATATGAACTACGCTTGACCCTCTTGCTCTACTTTAGATGTATCAATTTATTTAAGAGCACTAATTAATTTGGTTGCTTCATGTATGGTTTCTTTGTTCTGGACATGGTTTAGACGATAACATTTTGTTGATGCTCATTTGAATATCCAAAGGATAATTAACACATTCTCCCAAATGACACACAGTCACACTGCATGTTATTATCAATGACATAGTGTGAGAGCATATTTTAATTTAGTCATTCGAAAATCTAGATCGGTACACTGGATCTGTTTTTGACATTTCTTCATTCTGTTCATTCAATGGTTCATCCATATAAGATAAGAGAATTTAGAGAAACATAATAAACCAAAATTGAAGAAGCAATATAGACCACAAGAAGCATGATTAGCAAAGACAAAGAAATGCAGAACATGTTTACTCAAAAACACAAAACAACATCTTTTCTTGTTTTTCCAAGCTAGTTGATTTGATTTAATAGTCCTTTTAGCAAAGTGAAATTGCAGCAACAACCGTTTAAAAAATCATAGGTAAAACTTTTTCTGCCAATTACGTGAATGTCATGTCATAATTATTGCTTCTGTGTGTGACAAGGAATTAGTTCAGCAACTGTACTTGAATGGATGATCACTATGTGTAGAAATTAAGAAGAATACAAGTTCCCCTCACCAGTATTCTCTCATGCTGAATCCATTTGGTTCTATTTGGGTTTGTGCAATCTTGCAAAGGCAAATCTTGCAGTTACATACTGGTTTACTCAAGATTTCCAAAGTCCATGAATCACATACAAGTGGAGAGTACAAGCAGTAGGAACAAGACCATTTGCGGGTGGGATACACAGTTATTTGGGGGATATGTGTTTCGCTGAGTTATTTACTTTTAGCTCTGCCAGATGCTGCAGTCATTGATATTACTTTCTTTCCTGGTCTCCATTGTAATGGTTTATATTGGGTTTTGAACTGCGTTCTGATAAAGGCTGCAGTGTATTGCATTTAAGCGGCTGTTCCGGTTTCTTTCTTTATCTGCTCTTGTCTAAGTGGATAGCAATGGACGTATGCCTGTGCAGTTGTATGCAAATGGACTGATGGATGAAGAAACTCGGAAAGTGTATGTAGATTGACACTTTCACTTTATTGGGTGATTGCAGCATTACAGTCCTTGAAATATGCAATGATGTTGAGTTTTTCTAGGTGGCATTCATGTAGTTTTGTGAGACATTGCACCTTTATTCTCATCGCTACTCTATGATTTGGAATGCAGTAAGAGTAAATGATTTCTCATTTTCATTGTTTTGTGATTGAAGGTTACAAATTTGTTTAAATTGTTACTTTGTGTATTCAAAGAATGCACATTATATGTTGTCTGTTAATAATTCATTTAATGCTGCAATTGTTTACTGGTTCTGTAACAGTCTCGAGCTGAAGAACTTGAGGAAGAGCTCAGAGCTGAAAGAGTTGCTCGAAAATGGGTAAATATCAGAGAAATGCTGTCACTGTTGTTTGATGGTTAATTGTTGAATGTTGATGGTGTTACTTGATCCTGTGTAATAAACCAATTTCTTTTTGTATGTGCACCATTGAGGTTAGAATATCTTTGTGTTCAGAAAGCTTCCAGGAGATTCTATTAATTTGCTCACATCATTCTATGCAGCGGAAGAATTTTTTGTCAGCCAATCTAGAGGGGCAGACTGAATCTAATGTAATAACTTTGTAGTGCTGTGATCCTAACACAACAAGCATCAATCAAGTTAAGCTTGTTCAATAATAATCCATTGGTGTAGTACAGGAAGGCATAGGAAACAAACATTCTACTTGTACCACAGCGTTAAGTGGAGTGCCACAAGGATCAGTGGTTGGGTCGCAGCTCTGTTCAAAATAGACGATGGAGATTTAGAAGTTTTGCTGGTGATGCAAAACTGTTGAGCAGTTGGTGACAAGAAGAGACAATAAAGCTAGGATGACCTAAGAAGAAGGTTCAGATGCTGATGGAACTGGAAAATGCTCTTGAAGTAATGAAGTTGGGAATTGCACAGTGATGCATTATGAGGAAGAGAAACGATGAGTTCTCACATTGAATTAGGCTAAAGGTGTTGGGGAGGCGAGAGAAAGGGGTAAACGAGTGAGGAAGAATGGATCTTGAGTTTGTGCCAAAAAGTGCAAACCTTCAGTAGTTTGAAGCATTGAAAAAGGCTAACTCAAGCTTGGGTCTGATAAAAAATGACAATAATTCTAGCCAACAGGGACAAGGAAACAATACTGGGATTTTCAAATCACAAGTCTGGTCACAGTAGGAATACTGCATCCAAGTATGAAATCAATACCTGTAACAGAATATGGATAAATAATTTAAACTTTCTGATCCAGTAGACATGCATGTAATTTAACAATATGGAGTTGCAGGGTGTAATTAAACTGAATTTGCTTTAACTATCAATCCACATAGAGTGCTGTCATAGAACCACATTTTACAAAGAAATATTGAACTAGTTGTGCTCTTGCATAAGTAATGCTTGGTGATTTTTGTCCTTTGTTTCATGTGCAGATTTTCTTTATGTTGATGGAGTTGATTTCTTTTGCACTGACTTTATGTTTTTTCAATTTAGGCTGAAAAGCAGCGAATTGAGCTGCAAAGAGAACTGGAGATCATTACCGAACATCTGGAAGATGCTGGTGGCAGCTCACATCTACAGGTTAATGTGCTTTGGTTGTCCGAGATCCTTTACCCATATGCCATGTTTTCCCAAGTTCTTCTTACTCAGTCATATTGCATATATCTCCCTTGTGACAAAATGAAGTATATCATTTGTATATTTCTCCATTGTAACAAAATGAGGTATGTCATTTTGGTTCAATAAATTAATATCATAGATATATTTTATATTAAGAGTACAATAAATAAAGAGATTCAAAATGAGTCAACGGACAAAATAATATATCGTTGAGACCAGCAAAGAGTCTTTCTTAGAAAAAGCTCTCTCTAATATTTCTTGCCAGGAAGAAACAAATAAAAGAAGAAACTTAAAGATTTGTCTGGTTTATAATTTGAAGAATATCCATTGTCCATAGCCATCTTCAGTGTTTTTAAAATACTTTCATTATAAGTCAACATTAATTGACTGAAAGCGATTGCATTAGCATGTCATTCACAATAGTGACTAATGAATTTTAGACTTGATTGAAATTGGTCAAAATATGAATCGCTTGTTTTTCTCAGGATTTCTACAGGTAAAATGCTTCTGCTGTATGTTCAACGCCTGTAAGCAAAGCATACAAGTGTGGAAGCAGCTACCATGCTTAGCTGATGTCTTATGACCTGTTTATGTTAGAAGCATGGAATCTTTGGATCCTACTGATGTCGTTAACTGTTTCTACAAGTCCTATACGTTTTACGCAGGACAAGGAATCTGAATTGGTTTAATTTCATAGCTTCTAACAATCCTTGGAATCTTTGAACATGACTTTTCAGTTTAGTTTTTTATCCAGGTTAACTTGCAGTTGCTGGAGGTCTAAATGGTGAAGAGTGTAATCTATGGTTTGTTTTTAAGGTGGAGATGAATCGAAAGCGAGATGCTGAGTTGCAGAAGCTGCAGCAAGACCTTGAAGATGCTCACATACAGCACGAGGCACAGGTGGCAGCCTTTCGAAAGAAGTTCATGGAACTGCAAACGGAACACACCGACCAATCAGAACAGCTGCAGAAAGCTAAACTCAGGTATTATCGTTCGTTTTGTTTACTAAGATGATGTTCAATGACAGGGACTTAAACAACTTTTCATTGGATTAATTCTGAACAACTTTTCATTGAAGTAATTCTAATATCTTATGTACTTATGGGTGGCTGACTGCTGTATCAACTTTTCATCACTGTTTAATTGTTTAATTCACTATGTTTTGCCAAGGTAAGATGAAGTTCTCCGACACACCTCTGAGCTGTAGTTGGGACCGCCTCTGAGTAGTAGGAGACTTGAAGGGGCGGTATAGAAGTATTTGAATAAATAAACAAACGAAGCAGCCATTCATAAAATTTCATTGCACAGGCAGTAAGTAGTTCTTCAGCCTTGATGATGAACGATAATTTGACTGAAGTCAAATAAAAAGATGTTAGAATGTCAAGACTTTAACAAAATGCCTTTCCTTAGAAGATTGTAATGTAAATGTAATTCCTCGTAAATTTCTCAGCGCTCATACAAGCCACAAGAAAGAGACCAGCTTATTCACCGGCGAGAACTGTAGTTCTCCATGTTTGCCAATAAATTGAGATGTCGTGATTTAATTCAAATAAATTGAGATGTCATTTAATTCAAAACAATTTATTGTAATCAGTGTAGCATTTCATGAATTGAGATGAGAATAATCAATAAAACAACAGAAGAAGTAAGGAAAAAGAAAGCTTAATTATCTGAAGTCAAGCGTTGAACAGAGTGTGACTTTGCTTAACACAATTGTTTATATAGCTCCCTCAAATAGCACTGTTTGTATGGTCCAGTACATTCAATGATGTAATAATATAGCTATGTGTTGAAGTGTGAACACCGTGCTATAGTGGTGCCACAGAAACATTGATTTGAATAGTCTTAGTTATACCAAGGAGCTAAAGTTGCAACCATTTTATTCTTGCATAGATTTGAGAAGGAAAAGCAGCAGCTGAAAGCTGACAGTGTCGAGCTTAATGGCCAGGTTGAAAATCTGACCAAGTTAAATAAGGTAAGTAAATCCATTTTCTGCTACATTGAGTAAATTGTTAATGCACATCATAGCACAACAGGGCAATGGAAGTTTCCTGTTGTGAATGCCAGTGAAACCCAATTCCAAAATCTTTATGGTCTGTAAATTTATTCCATTTTGTGGTCCCTTTTCACTTGCACAGAACTAGTCAGTTGAGACAAGCAAGCGATTGCTCTTCTTGGTTGCTCGCCTAATGGCACAAGCAGTAAATCATTTGCCAAAGGCGTTGCATGATGAGTTAGGCTCCATTACAAACTTGGAGCAAGACCTTTATTATATTTACCTAATTGACCCAGCTTCTGTAGTGGGAATGATGTTTTTGTAGTCATTAATTATAGCCAAACAGCACATTTGACAATTGTCATTAAAATTAAATTACTCTTTCACCGCAGATTTACACTATGGATACACGATATGACATTGTAATGCTAGAGATTTATTTTATTAATTTTAATCAATTTACTGTTATCGTTTCTGAACAGAAAATGATAGGAGTGGGAACAGCTAAAGTCTCTTTTTACTGCCTACACATGTCGATTGGCTTAATGTCTAGAGCGCCTGTTATTGAAAAGGTATTGAATTTGATTCTACTCATTGCATTTGAATTTCATTAGGCTCTTACTGAGAAGGCAGCCCGGCAACTGGAGGTGCAGCTATCGGAATCGAATAACAAAATCGGTGAGTTGCAGAAGGAGATCAATGATTTCGCCCAACAAAGGAACAAATTTCAGTCGGTCAATTCGGAGCTCGTGCGCCGAGTGGAGGACTTGGAAAACCAGGTCAACCAACTGCTTCGTGTCAGGCAAGCGCTCAGCCAGCAACTGGAGGAGGCTAAGGCAAACGTTGAGGATGAAGCCCAGCTGCGGACAAAGCTGGCCAATGAGCACAAGAACCTTCAGGGCAACATTGAACACCTCAAAGAGCAGCTGGAAGATGAACATGCGACCAAGGCAGACCTTCAGAGGCAGCTGACCAAAGCGGTTGGAGAAGCGACGTCCCTTCGACAGAAACTGGAAACTGCTGAAGCCGGAGTGAGACCAGAAGAGCTGGACGATTTGAAGCGTAAGATGGGAACAAGGATACAGGATAGTGAAGTCCAACTGGAAGCGGCTCTTTCCAAGGTTGTTAGTTCTGAGAAGATGAAGAACAGACTGCAGATGGAGGTGGAAACTTTGGCCTCTGAGCTAGAAAAGGTAAGCAGTTTCTCTTAGTATAATCAGTACTTCTGGAGGTACTTCAATACATCTGAGCTACTTCACTTGAAAAACCTTTCGTTATTTTAGGATTTATTGAAATGTTGTTATTTTTTTTTAAATAATGGATGGCCAACATGTATTTTGATAATGCAACATTATGCATTTTCACTGGTTGAGCCATTTTCTTTGGAGTGAGGTTCTAGTTCATGTACTTTATATCAGAGAGACTGTACACATTTTACCTACACTTGAAACTGTTATCCTTTGCTTCCGGTTGGACATCTTGAAGGAGGAAGGGTGCTATGTAGGCTTAAATACTCAGAATTAATATGTAATGAAGACATGGTCTGTGATGGTCACTTTGAAGAACAGAAATAATTTAAGGGTAAAGGAAACGAAGTCGTTTTGTCTTTAAATGGCACTCATTAAATGCTTCTGGAAGCTGATAAATGAATGTATTACCCATACTCTGAAGAGTGACCTTAACAGACATTCAGAAGCAGCCATTATTCATTCTAGGAATGATATAGTATTTGTACATGTGAACCCAATCACTTGTTTTTTACTGGTAGCCGAGTTCTAAATCATATCAATGCTTCTATACCTGTGAGGATTTGACAATGGATGCGCTGATGATGTGGTCTATGCTTTTGTTGATTCCTCTCATAGTCTCAGGCATTCAACGTTCAGTTGGAGAAGAGACAGAGACAGTTTGACAAGGCGGTCGAGGAGTGGAAACTCCGCTTGGCAGAGCTTCAGGCAGAATTAGAGAAATCGCAGAAGGAGTCAAGACTGCAGATGTCTGAGGTTCAAAGACTGAAGGGAGTGGCCGAGGAAACGCACGAACTGAGTGAAACCTTAAAGAAGGAAACCAAGCGCCTGACTGGTTAGTATCGCTCAAATCTAGTCATTGATGCTTTGAATGTTATTAATCAAAGTATAGTTGTTGCCAAAATATTTGATCCTCTCACATATTTGAATACTTTGTTAAATGCATTGACTCTATGCTTACAGCATCTTGTGCCAATTTATCAAACGTTTCAATCCTTGTTCAACAAAGCGCCTCTGTTGAGGTTGTTTAAAAAGGTACTTGATAAATAAAAAATTACAATTACAATGCTATAGTGCATGTGAAGCTTTTGTATGGTGCTGATAATTTCGAAGATTTACTATACATTGCAGTGAATCAGAGTAAGTAGTGCAGTTTGCATTTTGTATTAGATTCTATGCAAACAATGTACTATATCATGTTTAAATGAAATTCTTACATAGTGCATACGTAATGCATAGTCTTATACAGTTCTCTGCTTATTTTCAGATGAGATTCAGGACCTAACTGATCAATTAGCAGAAAGTAGCCGAAGAGTTGTGGAAATGGAAAAAATCAACAAGCGTCTGGAGATTGAGAAGGAAGAATTCCAGGTGAAGCTGGAGGATTCTGAGCTGGCCATTCAGCAAGAGGTTCAGAAGCTCCAGCGCGTTCAGTCGGAAATTAGCGGCGTCAAATCAGAGCATGAAAGACGTCTCGTTGAGAAGGAAGAGGAACTGGAAGGAATTCGGTCTGTTATCGCTAAAATGAATTCACCGTTACTAAGCATTTGAACTGACCATAATTGTGGGACAGAATTTTTTATTTTTATGGTGTGCTTTATAAATTTATTTATTTCCCATACAATTATCATTAGGTCTGATATGCCAAACAGAATTATTGATGTTGGAAAATTAAACTATACCATACTATAGCAGGAATTCTTCTAAATGTGATGCATTTTATTTAAGGCTGATTTAGAATCATGATCCATGTGATTGGAAATAATAATTTGTTAGAAAATGCTGATTTGTCATTTCTTAGAACTATAACATCATTAGGCTGAGGAATTGCTTTGTGAGGTGCTTTAAAATTCTATAATTACGTATGTACCTGCATATATAATTACGTAGTACGAGAATTTTAGAATTAACTTTTCAGTTATTCTGAATTAGAAGTGTTTTGTGTGCTTTGGTAATTGTTTCATAGGAAGAATCACCAGAGGGCATTGGATGAGCTGCAGTTGAGTTTGGAGGCAGAGGCTCGTGGTCGAATGGAGGCACTGCGTCTGAAGAAGAAACTTGAGCAAGACGTCCTTGAGTTAGAAGCAGCCCTTGACAACACGAACAGAGCACGAAGTGAGGTCGAGAAGAACTACAAGCGATACAATCAACAGATGCGTGAGCTTCAGCTCATGGTTGAGGAAGAACAGCAGGCGGCTCAGGAGGCAAGAGCTGAACATTCTGCTGCCGAGCGTAGGGCCGGTCAGCTCGCTTCAGAACTAGAAGACACACGGAGTCAGGTGGAACTCATGGAAAAGGAATTGAAGACGGTGCAGAATGAACTCCATGAAGCGGTCGATAAAGTGGCTGAGTTGAGCACGGCCAATGCAGCTTTGGCAGCTGCCAAGAGAAAAGTCGAGGCTGACGTTCAGGCATTGAATGTGAGTGAATTTAATGACTGAAATGTAATTAAAAGTTTATTAAGTGCATCTATGAGTACTTCTAGGATGCCTAGCTTTTATAATCTGCACTGCATTTTATTTTTGTGGTAGGTAAGAACATTGATTTGTTATCATTGTGCAGAAGACAGAAGTTGGCTTTGCACAAGCTACAGTATAACGTGCATAGTATCTGATTGACTTCCTAAACTTTTTCTATTATGTACGTATAATGTAAAATTGGAAAACTTAATTTCAAAAATGTTAAACCTAAGCATGTCTCTTTTTGTAAATAACGTTTATTGATTATATTAACTATCAATTTCACATTTGGTATAGAAAAATATGGTTGAAAAAAATAGCATTTTTGTACTAGGCATAGATTCATATTTTGTGCATAACATAAATGTTGTAAAAAGTTTTTTAATAATAATATCAAGGTTTGCACTTTTGTTTTTATCTGCATTAGGGGGACCTGGCAGATCGGCTAACAGAGCTGAAGGGAGTTGAAGAACGTTCCAAGAAGGCTGCAAGTGATTCCGCACGTCTGGCAGAAGAACTTCGGCAAGAACAAGATCGTTCAGAACAGCTGGAAAGAGCGCGCCGAACGTTAGAGGCCCATGTGAAAGAGTTCCAGGTGCGGTTGGAGGAGGCCGAGGCTGCAGCAATTGCTGGAGGAAAACGAATAATGCAGAAGATGGAAGTACGTGTGCGGGAACTGGAGGTGGAACTGGAAAATGAGCAGCATCGTCATGGAGAAACGGTAAAGGCAATGAGAAGACAAGAGCGCCGTCTGAAGGAACTGGCTGCACAGATAGATGAAGATCGTCAGACGCACGAAAAACTACATGACGTCATAGAGAAACTACACCAGAAACTGAAAAATTACAAAAGACACGTTGATGAAACGGTTAGCTACATACAGTTTATTCGTCTTTATTACGATTAGATGTATGTTTCTGGCTGTTTGTGTAGTGCCTCTAAGAACCTAAAAAGATGTTTTAAACGAGGTGCCCCTCAGAACCCAGCTTCACTCTGCTACGTTTTATAGCATACAGTGACTGCTTTACAGCAATCTCATATTCGTACTGCTTGGCAGCTATAAGCTGCAGGAATTAGATTAATTGGTTTTTTGACAGTGCTACTTACATCGTACATTTAACATTTTTACAGTACAATGATGTTCAATGTGGACAATAATTGATAATGATAGTTTGATGAAATTGAGGGATGAATCATTTCATCCTCTAGCTAGCCAAGTAGCCGTATGTCTCTGTCTTAACGTGTCCCATAATAGGCTTAAGAAAATGATGTGATTTTTATACTAGGAAGAGATGGCCAACATGAACCTGAACAAGTACCGTAAGCTGCAGCAGGAGATGGAAGGTGCAATTGAACGAGCGGATATGGCAGAGAACACGTTGGGAATGTTAAGAGCCAAGAACAGGTCGTCGTCTGTGGCACGCGAAGGAATGACTGTGAGTACCTGCTTGAATAAACTCTGATAATTAAATGTGCCTGTATGTCTCATATGATCAAAAAGCCGTCACGGTAAGAAAGAATGTAATCAAAAGCTACAACAGGTAATTATTATTGTGAGCAATTGGATGGGTCAACCAGGATTAATAATAATAATAAGAGAATTTCTATAGCGCGGTAGCTCAGCCGAGGCTTGAAGGAAAGGGCGCTGTAGACGAGTTTTGAGCCCGTCATCTCTTAGCAGCTACAATATGAGCACTTCCTATGCTCGCTTAAATCAACTGTAAGATTGTCTCATTTGATTCCATTAGCGTAGCAAATAACAGCAACTTTGACAGCAGTGTGATTGATTCAGTTTGTATTATTACAATAGCTGTCAATGTGACGTAAGTGGGATATGATACCAATTTCATTAAGGCTTTTGAAATTTTAAATGCATACTTTGCATAGTTGCATTGTATTGTATTGTATTGATATAATTTTAAACTGATGTATGTTACTGCTAAGCCAAAGAATAAACTTCTGATTTTTGATGACGTGATTTTGAAATGTGACTACTAAAGAGAAATTGTGAGATACCAAAATGATATCTATGGCCATCTTAGATTAATAAAAATTGTGTGAAACACTGCAATCTATTGTAGACACCATTTTAACCCATTTAACTCCCTGAGCTGTTCAATTTCTATACAACAGTTTTTGTTTGTAGCTCATTAGTCTTTGTTTGGTATTTTCAGCCTACTTCCTTCGACCGGTTGCCTTTAGGACTCAAGGGATCTCGTGCTCTCCGCGCTTCGTCAGAAGTCAATTACTAACTTAGTATACTGCTAGCAAATAACTTAAGATCAAGTAGCGAAACACTGAATAACAATATTTGACGCTATAACAACAATGAATTTCCTACTGAAAACATTTGATTCATTTGGCCAAATATCATTGAGAAGTATCATAATGCAAATTGTGTTTATTCTTTTCGTATTTCTTTCCGACTGAAGCCTTCAAGTTTTTCATATTGAGGTCGAATGGCCAAAGAACATTGTTTGCATAGGCTGTCAAAGTGTCTACAACTATATGTATTTGTTTTTAGTAATTCAGAAATCATCTGAAGTGCAGAATTGTCTCTAGCATTGCAGAGTAAGTTAATGTCAATGTGCGTGTAATGTGACAAGACAATGTTTTGTGTATGACAGGCTGTTTTTCGCATTGTGTTCAGTTGGTGCTGTGAACCTGTTCAATTAAAATCATACTAAATGCGAAGACCACGTTTAAATGTATACCTGTTAATGCCCGTGAAAAAGACGTCGTCTTCATTTCAGAGCAGCATCTTCTGGTTCTGCATCTTTGCCTAATTAACCTGGCTAAATAAATTATGGCATAGCAGGATCTAAGGACTGAGTTAAGCAATACTCCTTCAAAGATTGCTTTAGCTTCTCTAATCTGCAGCAAATGGAGAGTGAATGCAATTTCAAAATGCCTGACTGCAGTGACTGGGACAGAGGTCAAGAGCTCAAGATCAACGATCATAAACCAGAAGAAACAGGACTAAAACAAGACTTATGCTAATTATCACGGAGTCAAAACTATAGTAATGTGATTCATTTGACGATAGATTCGTATACTACTACTCTGAAGTACTTCCAACTCCAGCTCCATTCCTTCATCGGTAGGAAAGAAACTCTTCTTAACATTTCCTTATTATTGTGGCCATTAATGGTATATTACAAGCCATACCTATTCTTATTGTCTGTCTTATGTCTGCTCTTTCTTTAACTAGAAAGCTAAATCGCAAACTACATGTATGTTGTTTTGTATGTAGCCATGCGTGGCTTTCATCAATTATTATGAGGACTATAAGCTTACACAAACTAAAAAGGACAATTTCATAAATTCTTTTTGTGTTACAATGGAAATGCTTGTTGGGCAGTGTAAATGGAAGCACGACCGCAGTTGAAATCATCTGAAGTCTCCAGAAGTTCGATTGCCACAAAGCCCAATTAATAGGCCTACACTCCTCCCATCATTGCATTTGTGCAGCTGAAGGTGCTAACGTTCACAGCAATCCCTTCAAGGGAAAGCCAGATTACACACAGTGTTTGGCATTGGTTGCAACAAGGATACTACTATTCAAACACGTTGTCGTCTCCTTTGAGTCCCTTGTTTAGTCTACTTGCACATACTAATAAACTTAATGGGTGATAGGCAATATCAGATGAAACTGACTTAACTGCCAATTTTAACCTGAGAGCTACCTACTAAGGCCTACTTATATAGCTGAGCTACAATGTAACCGTGTGGCACACAAAATACAGGTCAATAGTTAGTACTATAAAGGGTGAGTAAAAAAATGACCCCTATGTTTTTTGATAATATTTCAGTCAAATTAAGAATATACCAATTGAAAATTTACAAGCTGAAAGGCAATTAATATTTACATATATTGACCAAATTTCACCGAAATATTTCAAAACGAACTAAAGTTATTAGACTTTTAGTGACATCACCCACTGCATTTTATGGTTCAAATAATGTTTAACAGTTTCTTGCTAATATTTCCACTAAAAGTAAAATCTTTTAAAAATAGATTTTAAATGCTTAAAGGCAATTCATATCTACATAATTATATTGACCAAATGTTGTTGAAATATTTCAAGCGCACCAAAAGTTGTAGCACTTTTAACGAGTTCACCTACTGTTTTCTGACGATTTAAAAAAAGTGTAATGCAACAAGCATCACAAAATACAAGGTGCTGTAACTTTTGTTACGTTTGAAGTATTTTGATTAAATTTGGTGATTACATGTAGATATGAGTTACCTTAAAGCATGTAATATTTTCATTAAATAAATTTTACTTTTGGCGGAAATATTAGCAATAAACAGTTAAACATTATCTTAACCATCAAAAACAGTGGGTGATGTCATTAAAAGTTGAATAACTTTTAATCTAATTTCAATATTTTGGTGAAATTTGGCAGTTTTATGTAAATTTGAATTGCCTTTCAGCCTGTAAAATTTTATTTATAAATTCATACTTTTGACCAAAATATTGGC
This sequence comes from Dendrobaena attemsi, assembly GCA_034693945.1. Classification (NCBI taxonomy): domain Eukaryota; kingdom Metazoa; phylum Annelida; class Clitellata; order Crassiclitellata; family Lumbricidae; genus Dendrobaena; species Dendrobaena attemsi. The sequence goes on along the minus strand of JAQFXW010000108.1, from coordinate 7,031 downwards.
AAAACAGGTTTGGAGGTCATTTTTTGCCTGTAGTTATTACTTAATATTAAGGAAATATTGATTTTTCAAAAGTAATTCTCGTTTTTATCGTGTTCCTGTCTTTAAGATTGAGCAGAGGTTCGAATTAAGCACTGTTGCACAGAATTGCAGATAGGGAGGGCCTATTATAGTCTGTTCCAGTCAGAGGTGGAAAGCATTTTTCAGTGTCTGTTTTTTGGTCTTTTAGAAAAATTCAAAAGCCAAGAATTTTGGGTTTTTTAATTTTCTATTTTCAGACTTATTTTTATTAATATTAATTCAATGGCTTAAAATCCAGAATTTGAATTATTATTGTAATAAATTCAACTATTTTGTGTTTATCAGTCTGAAATCTCAATGAATCTGAGTTGGAGTTCTTTCTTAACGTCATCGAAAATCGAAAATTCTTAAACCCAAAAACCATTAAAACCAAAAACCAACTTTTGATTTCCCAAAATGCTTATTTTTTTCCACCTGTGGTTCCAATTGAGGAAAGGGAACTAGAGGGAAGACAGGGCAGGTTTACTTTAAAATAGGGTTGTCCGATCATGATGAAATTCTTTCCCCAAATAGACCTACCTTTTACAAAAGAACTGACTCCTTGTTCCAGCTGAATGACCCTGTAATTAAGTAACAGTACGGCTACTTTTGTCATGAGTCGCGACTCCAGTGGGTCATAAATGGGCTACAATTAACAGATACTTGCTTTTGGTAGTAGTAGCCTATTTAGGATAGTTGCAGCTGCTGTTTGATGACGCTGCGTAATGTAATTTAGGCTTGCATGCATCACGCATTGAGTGGTCACGCAGCATCCAATGGCGGACAGTCTGCTGCAAGCACAGCCTTTTGTTTTACGATGAATCTGAACTTTGGGCTGGAAAGAAGAAGCCGCTGCTGCTGCAGCTGTTGGTGAACTGTCTAGACTTGCTGCCTTAATCTGTCTGGGGAATTAGAAAGACGAAACCTTTCGATAAGCAATTGAGAGAGAACTGGTCAAAGGTGTTTGGTTAAGATTTTCCTGTTGACTAGGCCTACTATTAGAAAGAGCGCGTAGGCTATAACAGGCCTGGCGTCATTGTAGGTAGCCTAATATGCCTATATGATTGTTAAAGTGCAGGGTTGCTCATTTAGATATTAGCACAATAATTTGGGTCATTGTGAAAGTGGAGAATTAAAGAAGACCACTGAGTAGTGTAAAAAGATTGTCAAAACAGAACAGATGTCTGTTTACTAAATCCGCAGCAAAATAATATAGGTAAGCTGTGCAGGCCTACCTTATGCATACAATTATATGGTTGCCCATCTTCATAATTATATTGAGTAGGCCCTATAGTGTAGGGCTATACATCTCCTTCTATATACTCTGCTATATAATAGGCCTTATAATAGGCCTATAATAAGAAGCCACCTGGAATTGAATAATTTACGGCTTCAGTTTAGAGTTATCTTTTCTTATCGGTCTTAATTTGCATCAGGAATGGCTTGTTAATCTGTAGTTCTACCTGTTTTCCACTCCTCCATCTGCAGAGGTTTTTATAGACTTTGGCCAACAGTGGAATTGTATTGGTATTGAAATCATGAATTGCTGTTCAGGAGCCATTCCAGTCTGCAGCATCTGACAGAATTCTTCTGATGCTTTATGGGAATTGTTGCCAATGCAAACACAGATTGTTAATCTCATGAAGTATTTCATAACAGATGGAAACATTTATTTTTGAACTTGATTAAACCTGATGATTAATTTCTCTGTGGGCTGATAATTCGACTGAGGGATGTTGCTTGAATGAAGTAATTTCGAATGATGGTTATTTCTGTCTTTTCACTTGATTTCATATTGTGTGGAGTCTTTGCTTCCATCCGATATATGATTAAATCCGTAATTTGAGGCTCGCTGCCGGTTATTTGCTTCCTGTTGTCTCAATATCTGGCGGCTTATGAGCTGACACCTACAGAAGCCTGTCAAGTTATTTTCACTGTCTTCTGATTACTTTTGCTGGATGCACATTGGATGATGCCTTTATTGGCTAAAGTTGTCATTGTTTGCACCGACTGACTGAGAATTTGTGGGCTGTCAAGTAGAATTGAGATCTCAGTGGATAGACATTTCAGTTTTTGATGTCTGGTTGACTGGGTATGAAGTTAAAACTTGAGATTACATTTGATGTTTTTATTATGAGTTTCATGATAAGATCATGTTTTATAAATTATTTGTACAAAATTTTGTGATAATGATAAGTGTCGCAATTGGTGATATTGTAATAAGAATAAGGATAGCTAGCTGGCAAATTCATGGTCAGGATAATTGAATTGTTAGAAATCATGATTAAAACTGATGATTGTGGTATGTTCTAAGCAAGCAGTTTTAATAGATTGTAAACATATGCAAGAGAATGGAGTCCTCAGTTTCATCAGTATCACCAATGATGAAAAATTTAAAGATTGATAGACATTGCTGGTTCTTCACAATTATGTGGCAATTGGTGGTGATGGTATATCACATTTTACATTGGTCTCTTGTAATTATGGTAAATTATGTGGTATTATCATAAATTATTGAAGGATCAAGCTAAATGGTGGTTTGACAATAATGCCTGCCTTTTGTTTGTCAGTTAATTCAGGCTGAGAATGGAAGCAGAGACTTCGAGATGTGTTCTTCGACAGAGGAAGAGGATTTCATCTGAGAAAGAACCCACTGAGACTAATCACAAGAACGAAAACTGTTTGAAGTCGTCGTTTGATTCAAATTTGAAAGAACTGTTTGGGTTTTGTTTGCATGACTTCAGGAATTGGAATAATTTTGTTCGGCTGATGAATAAACCTATGGATTCAAGCTCACTCGGAATTCTGCGAATTCTCTTTGGTAACTTATATCAGTTAATCTTCAGCTCAAAGTTTTAGATTTCTATGTAATGTGTATAAAAGTGCAGTATCCAGATAAAAGTTAGGCCTACTGTGGCATCTCATTTGTGCCACACAAAAGTGTTGCAGAAGAGGAAAAATCTTTGTGGAAATGTGATTTAATACCTGTTTCAAGACAATTACTTACTATGAAATGGAGAATGCAGGGTTTTGGATAATTTTCTTAAAGCTGTACACAACCGTCTGTAACAGTGCACTTGCTGGATGTCGTTTTGTAAAGGGTTCATGATGATATTGGATGCTGTGCAAGAGCGTGGAATGTCTTATGCTGACATCCGATGGGGTGATTCAGAGGAATGCCGATTTCCCCTTTTCAGCTCTCTTCACGCACTCTCACTTCGCTGGATGTACATGGTCTACTTAGTCCTGATAATTGGTAAAATGAATGCTGAATCTTTATGATGTTTACAGTTCAGTTCAAATATGTTGCCTGCTGCTGACATTGCTGTTGTAGATCATTGAATTTTTAATACTTTAATTCTTATGCCATTTTCTATGAATAATCTCCAGAATATGCTTTATTGAAACATTACTAGGACAACTATGTCATTTCTTAAAATAACATCTTATTTTTGCAATTATTTAATTGAAATCTGAATTTAAAGTAAATTACGTGGGTGCTGTCGATACTAGTCTATAAATATTGAAGCTCTGCGAAACAAAAGTAGGCATATAATATGTTGATCGCTTATTTTTGGTCTCGAAGATGATCTGCTCTTCTTACTTACTTAGTTGCTGAATCTTTATGTTCTTCTGTTTTCCTCTTCTTCTCTCTTATCACATTTAAATTCGTGTTTCAGGGGCTTTTGGCATTATGATCGGCTTGTTCTACAGAACCAGCTGCCTGTTGTTTGTCATTCCTTACTGGTATATCCTTCTGCTGGATAAAACAGTCTGGAACAATCATTCGTATCTCTTCGGTCTGCTTGGGTTGTTGCTCTTCTTCACAGATGCTCACAGATACTGGTTAGTGGCCAGAATCAAGTCATTGCAGAAGTGCCCACAAAAATGTAGATTGTAAAAAGAATTGGGTAAAATATTGTAGCAAGTTAACAATATAACAGGGTTCAAGAAAAGGGAATGACACTTATTGTATATTACACTAAATGATATCACCTTTTTATCATTGTCATTATGAACATTTCAGTCATGATCGTTGCCATTCTCATCTTGCGATTTTAGTCATCATCATCATCATGTCCGTATGTTTGTACCTGGAAAATGCAAGTAAGTATGTAAATCATTTATGTGAGGTCCTTTTGTTACCTTTCAAAAGCATGTATCAGTTCTAACATAGGTAAAACCATTGCCAGAATAAACAAGACAGTGTTGAGACGTTCTTCGGTTGGCGTTGGGCACGAAGCACTGGTTGATCTGATTCAGTTGCCTTAATCGACGCTTGTCATGGTAAAGCTTTTTGAAGCATCTTTACTACTGTTGCTCATATAATACTGTTTTGTGGCATTCATTCTGTTTTTCCTGTATAATTCCTGTTAATCCTGGTTTTCAAATAATTCAATGTTATTTTGATCACAACTTATGATAATAAGTGGTTCAAATTTCGAATGTTTAGCTGTAGATTGTAGAAAATTACAATTTTAATTTTTTTTGGTTACTTTAGTTCTGTGGATGGCCTACGCAACAGTTCTATACAAAATAGTGCGGTTCCTCTGTGGACCTATTGTCTCTATCGAAGTCAAGTGAGTGGTTTGGTGTAGTTTTTATATCAAGATATCTGAGGCTCTGATGCTAGATTTGAAATTTCAGTTAGCATGTATTTAGTTTTTAATTATTTAGATGTTTTAGGCAGAAAGATGTTTTTATTGTTAACAGTAACTGAAAGCAATCGTTTTGCTAATTGCTAAACTCCCCATCGTGCAAAGCAAAACAGCCCCTAAATGATCCGCCTCTGAGTAGGGATCTTGAAGGGGCGCTATACAAATTGTGATTGATTGAAAATGTTGTATACATATAGACAGGAACTGGAAAAGAACGTTCTCTCACAGAGTCACTCATTGCTTCTAATTTAGGGATTTGGTTTCCTGTAAATGTGGGCATTTTTTATATTCAATTCTGTTCACAAACTTCTTTGTCATATTTTTGGAGTGATTTAGTTTTAGAGGAAATCCTTGTTGTTGCTCATGAAGCAATGATAGCAATCTCGTTGTTTGTGAACCCGGCAATTGGCTTCAACATTATGTACCGCTATTTTAGAATTATTGTTTAATTCTCATTCTAGTAAGTATTTCATACGCTATGAACTTTAAAACGAGGCTGTCTTTACTTTCAGATTTTCATCCTCTATTTCATAGCAGGCATCAAGAAATTCGATGCAGACTGGTTTCATGGTTATTCAATGCAGAAACTCTCAAGTCACTGGATTTTCTCTCCATTGCAGTGAGTATCCAGACGTTGATCAATTAGACATAAATTTCAAATGTAGGTAAATCTGATGGCAGGAAATGTTCAAATGATTAAGCATTATTTACATTTAATTTCATTGGATTTATTTTCCCCTAAGACAAATGTACAAGTGTATTTCTGTATGTTTGTGTGTATTTCTATACCGTCCCTTAAAGTCCACTACTACTCAGAGGCGGTTCCAAATACAGCCGCAGGTGTGTCTGAGTTTACACGCCGAAGTGCCATGAGCAATTGTGAGTGAAGGACTTGCCCAAGGTGCCTACGCAGCGGCTTGGGTGGGAATCGAACCCGCGACCTTTCAGACGCAAGGCGGCGACTCTAGCACTTGTGCCAAGATGCCTCACAATGTCTCAAGGATACTAAAATTTCACTTATGAAGGCCACTTATTTGACAACAGATTATTTTGAAATGACGTCTTACAGTACTATAGCACAACAGAACAAGAAAGCCAGAACTCAACGGTTAAGCTTATTAGCAAAAGCAATAAATTATTTAATGTTTTTTGTTCAGTTATGTATAGAAGCACAGACTTTTAATTAGTGATATTTTATCAGTAGTAAGAGATGCATTATTCTAGATGGCAGTCATCCACTGTGCCATTTATTGTAGAGAACAAGTCATCATCAACATGCAGAAAATTCCATCTCAGAGCATTTACATATGTGTAGCATTATCTAGCTTCTAGAGACTTCTCTTTCTAATACCTACCTTTTATTAAACGTGAGTTTGAGGTTTGGCCTTGCTCCTTTCAGATTACTTTTGACAAAGGAACAGATCGACCTTTGGATTGTTCATCAGGGAGGACTTTTTATTGACTTGATAATAGGCTTTGTTCTTTTCTTTGATGCTACTCGATGGATTGGACTTCTTTTTGGAAGCATGTTCCATCTCATGAATGCACAGATGTTTTCAATTGGTAGGCTCTTTGATGTTATGGTGATTTACTGCAGTTATTACATTTTTTGCATTAAATTCTTAACATAGGACTGAATTTTATATTTATATATTTGTATGTTATATTATATGATTTGAATTGTGGCAAACAATATTGTATGGCTTCAGTGGAATCTTCATATGATAAATGACATTTCTTATAGTTAGTTACTTACATAATCATGCATTTATACATGGTGAGTAAGTCTTGCTAAAAGAAAACTGCTAACTGTTTTGCAGGGATGTTCCCATATTTAATGCTGGCTACATTACCATTGTTCTGTGCTCCTGATTGGCCTAAGAAGCTGACATTGCAAGCGTCTTCATGCATTCGTCTTATTCTGCCACAAATGAAGGAAGTAAAATCTCCTGAAGGTGTTGTTTGTGCAGAAGGAGAACAGATTATTGCAGCAAACAAGAAGGTCTGATGTAATCGCTGTTGTAAACTATATTCTGAATCAGGATTACTTATTTTGAGATTACTTATTTCTCATAATCTGTTGACTTTGACAAAATGAATGCATACCAAATTGATAACTTTTTATCTAATGTATGTTAAAAGATGCTACCTACATTTGTTGATGTTTTGGCATGTGGGGTGTGGTAATGTAGTGGTGAAGGTCGTAGTCTTGCAACCGAAGGGTTGTGGGTTTGAATCCCACCCGCAGCATAAGGACCTTTAGCAAGTCCTTCACTCACAATTGCTCAAGCGCTTTGTCGTGTTAACACCAACACA
>JAQFXW010000107.1:0-24672 GCA_034693945.1 Dendrobaena attemsi | reverse complement strand
TGTCGCCGAAGACCTAGGTCAGAACGACTAGGCCTTACCCAGCACGAGCCTTGCCAAATAGGGCTGATCCGTTAAACTTGTAATTATATATCCTGACCATGTCCTCTTCTGTCTTGCAGTCTACTCTGGTCGCAGGTCCACAACCCTCCCCCTCCCCCAAATAAACCATGCCATAGATTTAGATTCGGTGTTAATGTGCTGATTACACTGCAGTAATTGCAGTGCCAAGGTTTTATTAAGTGATTACTTTACATGTTGTAATTTGTACTTAAGATGGTGGTGACTGCCGCAGGAGAGGGTCGCTGTGTCTGTGAGTTAACCATTGCAGAGGAACATCAGAATCGCGGCGGGTCTTTGCACGGTGGATTGACTGCAACGTTGGTCGACGTTGTGTCCACTGCAGCTATGATGACCAACGAAAGCATGAGCCCTGGGGTCAGCGTCGACATGAGTATTTCGTAAGTAGAAAGAGGCAAAGACTAGTACTACAGATTTGATGAAATACATCTCTGTGAAACTCCTCATAAGCACTATCCTAAGGTCAAAGGATCATTCAGCTGAGGTTCTAACAAGACTACATTAATCCACCAATGGGGCAATTTTTAAAACCATCCATACTTTTTTACCAGCCGACAAAGGATGGCAGAGCAAGGCTGAGAGGCACCTAGTCGTGTGGTACTCCTTAGACAATCACTCTTTCAATACTAGCCCAGCATGGTTGGTTAGTAGTATCAGTTGAAGAACCAAATGGCAACCATTTACACAAACATTGAGCATGTTTTATGTTGGGATGAAGTAAAGAAGGGTAAAGTTGTTCTAAAGGTTCTAGTTTTCAAATGTTCGAGTGTATTTCGTTAGGTAGGGTGGAATGAAAGTTGGATCATTTCCTGGTCTTGCACTTTGGAATGGCCTTCCACTTACCTTACGTATACTACCAAGACTCTTCTGGTACCTTCTGTGCCTCTCGTAAGAGTGTGCTCTTTTGCCAGGGCTGGTTTGGGAGTGCCTCTGAATAATTTTCTTGAAGGGCACTATACAAATCTATGTATAAATAGAATAAGTAAATAGTAGTTTGTGTTGCCATAGTTTGTGTCAATTTGTGAAGTTATGGTTGTGGTTGATATTGACTGTGAACTTCTTTCAGAAAATGGTATCTTTTCCAGATAGTTGGGTAGTTGATTCTTCTAATAGATTTTGTTGTGTTCTTTGATTTTGATTATTTTGTCACCTAGGTATCTGAGGGCAGCAAGGACGGGTGACGAATTAGTCATTGATGCAAAGACACTTAAACTTGGCAAAACACTTGCGTTCCTGTCAGTCGAAATAAAAAACAAGAAAGACGGTAAACTTATAGCAGTTGGATCGCATACAAAATTTGTTGGAGGAAGTAGCAAGTGAACTACTCAAGAAATAATTCAAACGAAATTGTCATTCATGTGGTTGTGATTGTGTATGTTTTACTATCTAACTTAATTGTTTTGTAATACTTGTGAAGTGATTACGAAAATTGGAAAAGGACTTTTTTATTTTGGGTAAACAGCTCTGCCACCTAACAAAAGAAGCACAATCGACCTTTAGGGTTGTGGGAAGCGAACTTGGGTCTCTTATGTCGGTGTGTAATACGTTATTCTACCCCTCGGCAGATTTGTCAGTCAGAGCTGTTGGAACATGGTGCTCACATATGCAAAATTGTTTACATTGTCAGTACTTTAATACAAAGTTTCAAATAGTTTTACAGAAGCTTTTTCCTCATAATTTTTTAACATTACAGGCTAACAGACTTGAGAATTTATATTGAGCAATGCTTATGATGTTTCTATACAATGTATGATAAATCAATCAATCAAATTCGTTTATTCAATAAACAAGCTGACAAGATCGCAACTTTGAACAGTAGGCTATACAATGAAACATTTAATAAACTATAGCTCGAACAATTCTGTGTGTTTCAGTACATGTTCTTATATATAAGGATCTGGAAATAAAATTACGATCATCTTAAGGCGGGAGTCCATGGGGTCGCGGACGAAGAATGTATCTCGGATTTATAGAGCTTCTTTGGGTTACGAGAATAAAAATTACTGATCTACTGGTTCTTAGTCATTGTGTAACGTAATCAAACATTTATATAGCACCTTTTCTGTGGTCATAGTTACATGTACTTGACTGCATCTGCTGCGTTGACACAGATTCGAGTTCTAATTTTCTATTGGAAGACATCAATCACAGCTGTTTATGTATATTCCATTAATTTTACATTGGTCCCAAAAATGAATGCTGGGTCTCAGACCCGGACCGACCCGGCTCACTTTCAGCCCTTAAAGTGTCTGAATCTTATTTGGAAGATGTCCTGCTGAAGATGGGCTTTGGAATCGAAGGTTTGTGGTCCGTCAACAGATGAAGCATAACAGCCTACAAAAAATGATAATGATTAACACTGGTCCAAGCAAGGTAATTAATTAATAGTAAAGTCATCAAAGATTGGGTAATCGGAGGTAAGGCAAGGAGGGAAAGTAAATACATGTTAATGTATGGAGTTGCAAGTTGGCTGTCAAATATCAACTGTTTCTTTGCAGTCTTTTACTAGTTCATGCAGAACATTTGATGTGGTCAGTCGCTTACATTCACAAAAGGACCTACATGTTCAATCTGCATTTGTGAATGTCTGCATTTCAACAGAGTTCTCAGGCCTAGGTCAGATTGCTATATTGATCTTTCAGAGCTAACTAAGCTAGAGTAATTCTAATTAATAGAACCAACGAAGAACAGGCTGCTTGCTAGTTGACTGAATTCGCTTTTTAAGGAAGAGTATATAAGAGGTATTTCAATATGCTTCCAAGCTGCCATCATAGGGTATACTCCTTGTCTGCGTTTAGATGACCCTTGCTTATCACACCTCAACATTCAAGTACATTAGTACATGTACGATTGTACAATGTACATAATACCATTTGAGAACTTTTCCTACCATTGCAGTCCACTTGCGATTCTCTGCTTCCAGCCAGACAAGGGATCTTTCCGGATCATAAAATACATCATCCGTGACCTCTTCTGCCTTGCGTGGAAGACAGTGTAGGAAAGCCCACTTGGCCCCAGCATAACCAGCCAACTGGAAAATCACAGGAGAGTCATTAAATTTATTCTGCTCATCTAGGAGTTGGAAGAGTTTTACAGTGTATTTGTAGTGATATTAGTATTGTGTACATTATGTAATAAGTATAATAGTATATGCATCTGTTCATTATATTCTTTAGCAAAATTCCTTCAATTATATCCAATTGGCTATCTAACATATCACAAAGGTGAATTGAACTGAGCGAAACTTCATTGATTACCCAATTTCAATTTCAAGTGGTAGCACAGTGCAACTACACAGTAAGTCGACTACCGACTGCTGCCATAGTCAGAATTTGTGACTGTCTGCCATTTTGTAAATTGAGAAGTCTGACTTCCACTTTAATTTGAGAAATTCCAAGTTGAAGCGTAAAAGCCAAGACTAATTATCTACACCACAGTGATAGACTGGGATTGTTATGGGAGGATGGTCCAATATAGAAAAATACAAATATATCATTGAGTTCTTACATACCTGACATTTTTAGTTTTGAAGGATGTATGCAAACACTTTGATTATGCTTTGTTGGCAATCAATTATAATCAATCACTCAATACCTCACCTATTTTATTTACCTGCTCTTGTGGAACTATTGAGGTAGGCCTACTACCTTTTGGGTGACCTGATATCCGGAGAATGCTTGGAGTCGTTCCATCTTTTCCTTCTCCTGCCCCATGCTTATCCACGTATCCGTCACAATGACGTCAGTGTTACGAACCGACTCCACCGGATCATCCGTCAGGAACAGCTCGCTTCCATACTAAAATATAATACATTCACAGTAATCTTATAGAGCCATCTTATTTATTATTCAATAATTATTGCAGACTTATAATTTTAGGAACTATTTAGCTATCTGTGCTTTTGATGTGAATTATTCATAAATTGCCCTGCTACACATTCACATTACATTGTAATATTAATAAAATATTTAAAATTTATATTAATCATAATTTAATATATAATCTTAAAATTAAAACAATTGTCATAATATATATTATATATATAGTTAGCTGCATCGTTGCTAACCCAGTTAGCTATATTGGGAGCGCATCGGCCGTGAGTTTGCATGGTACCGAGTATGAACCCGATGTCTGCCGACATTCAGAGATTTAACATCTCGGGCTAGCACAAAGGGTATGTGTGGAGCAATGGGATAGTCGATGCCTTGCGTCCGAAGAGTCGTGGGTTCGATTCAGACCTGAGCCACCGCATATGAACCTTGAGCAAGTCCTTCACCTACAGTTGCTCGTTGCGCTTCGGCGGGAAAACTCCGACACTCCTTCGGGCTGTAGTCGGGACCGCCTCTGAGTAGTAGTGGACTTGAAGGGGTGGTATCGAAATGCGTAAATAAATAAAATAAATGAATAAGCGTGCAGGCCATGGAAGTCTGTTGTTACGGACACCGCGGTTCAAGCCTCGGTGCTGGCGGACATTCGGAGAGTTAAATCTCGGGCTAGCAGGAATGGGACAAAACTTCACGAAAGGGCGTAGTGGATATTCAGTGCCTGTGACCTAAGGGTTGCAGGTTCGAACCCCACTTGAGCTGACAAGACTAGTAGCGACCTTGGATAAGTTGCTTACCCATAATTGTCTGTGAGAAAGGCAACGGGAAACCACCTCACTCATCTCATTCCCCAGGTGGCGTAATCATCATCATATTTATACATAATAAATGATGAGTTTAATTATAACATTGCAGTACTTTATTAGTAGTAGGCCTATCAGTGGTGGTTGGAGGCATATTACTACAGTGACTCGTGAGAGCCAAATACATAGCATTCTAAAGGGTACGTCTATGTACTAAATAAATTCAATGGAGCTTAACTTTTCTATACACCTTAGTACACTGATTTGAACATCTTATCTGATGACTATAAAGCTAACAGAATTAGAATGTATGACTGAAAGAAAATGAGCGAAACAACAAACCATCTGCGAAAACGTCTTTGCGTCGGACACCACTTGCTGATTGCATTCATAACCCTTTAAGAAAGGACATATCTATCTGTTACTAACTTATCAGTTATTAACGATACCATCAAAGTAACCGTAGTTATCATCACCATTATTAGGAGAGGTCTAATGTGAAACTGAAGCAAAATTTATGTTGATGTTTATCCAGAAGCGATTAATAGAAATGAGCTCAGCGACCTCAATACTACTCAAGAGAAAACAAAGGCTTCAAATGACAATTTGTTTTTCATGTGCAAAGTGTTCAAACTTCAATGTTCCTATTGGAACATATGTGAAACGCTCACTTCTTCCTCGGTACCAATACATCACTGACTTATATCATATTATAATGCTTGGTAACAGAATCAACTATTATTATTGCAACAGTTTAATCTAGTGCCCCTTCAAGGCAATCTACTGAGATGTGCTCCTAGCCCAACCTTGACTGAATAAGACAGTTTTTGAGTTGCTGGAAAAATGTTAAATTATGCACATTACACTCATCAGGCTCAAACTCTCAATCGTTGGATTACAGATCAAGCGTGATACCGAATCTACTCAGGCAAGGACTACAAAATGATTTAGCTGATCCTTTCCTGTGGGTACATCATCTTTACCATTTATTTTCCTTATGTCCCCAATTCCCCCCCAAATGTCTCTCCCTTACTCCTTGCGGCCGAGACTGCATGACCGTATGGTGCCCAGGGCGGACAACTTAATGCGTAAAGAATTTGTGACAAGAATGCTATATATGTTGAACTGCTTGTAAACCAAAGTGCGATAATGCAGTTGAATAAAGAATATACTTACTTACTTACTTTTACAAGCAAAACTTAGTGAGCACTGGAAATATTGATTGAATATTACTAGTTGACATATTTGGATATTAATGGATGTGTACAGGTAAAAATAAGCAATGACTGTTTCCTTGATTCTGGTTGAAAAATCATGATTTTAAACAGTGTGCAACTTCACTACTATTGTCAGCCATAGCACTATCGAAAATCGCAATAGCTGATATGAACTGGACTCACTCTTGGGGTTGCGACCCTCAGGTTGATGCCCATCTTTGGACATGCCATCAGGAGGGAATGAACGACATTGTTTCCATCACCAACCCACGACAACGTCAGTCCTTTCAGATGCCCAAAGTGCTCCTGAAGAAAAAATAAGTGAATACCTATGACAAAATATACATTATCCAACATCAATCATTCCAAGTGAAGTAATTGATTAGCAGTCATAATCCTGGGGCTGGAAGGCCTGTTTATGGAATCTGATAACGAGAATACCTTTCCTTGACACGACGGTATCATAATATCCCACACTGATAACAGTTAGTCCGGAAGTTTGCATATCTGGCAATAATCGATATCAACTGCACTCACTTTGAAACAATCTTTCGCCTGGGAAGATGAGATGAATGAAACATGTAAGCAAAAGGGAGCTGTTCAGTTAGGCAAGTTCTTGGATATACTTCATCCGCAATATTATTTTGAAGTGACCTTCAATGCATTATATGCGGTCGTATGTGAGGAACACTAACTAATTCAATCAAATATTCTCTCTCTCAAGCAAAATGATCTCCACCAAAAAGCTCACCAAACCTGCAGGCAAACACGTTCAAATCAAACTGAGAACTCAAAAGAAACTATATCCGGATCCTGCCATGCAACAGTTGCTCAAATACAAATTATACAAAATAATGTACAGATGTTAGTTTAAACTTTCTAATAATTATACAAAGTGAAACATGATTTCTTAAAATTCAAGTTCACTTTACAGTCGACAGTCATTATTCCATCTTTATTATTTCAATATACATATAATCGTAACTTCTATAGTGCCCACAAAACGAATCTCACAGGAACCAGCTTGTTAACAGGCGCAATTATACATATTGGACTATTGGAAATACTGGTACATGATGACTAAAAGTAAACTTGTAATATGTTGCAGTTTGCAAGCAAGTCTTTAATGGCAGTTCACAAAAATGTAACAATCTGATGGTCGATGTAGAGTGAGAACCTGGAGGGTGAGGAGATCAGCAAGTATCTGGAGCGGGTGGTAGGCGTCTGAAAGACCATTGATGATTGGCACATTGGCGACAGAAGACATGTCCTCCAGCAGGTCATGACCATAGACACGAGCGAATATCAGATCAACGAAACCAGACAACACTCTGAAATATTTCAAAGACTGAATGGATATAAAGCGTCTTGATACCAATCAATCATCACTTGAAATGAAACCACAAGAATTATAATCCAACGGAGAAGTTAAACTGAATTCATCTTTGAAAGTTAGTAGATGATTAACTAACAAATAGATGGATCATCAAATTGATGTATGGATGACTAATTTAGTGGATGAACCAATCCATGAACGAGGGATGAAGGAAAGACTGCAAGTACATGAGTGAACAATCAATTTCGTCATCCGATCACTCCGTACATCCATTCCATCTACTCTGTTCACCAGTTCATCGATACATTTGTGTATCTATCCATCCAGTCCACCCATTCATGTTTCTATCCATTCACCCATTCATGTTTCTATCCATCCACCATTCATGTATCCATCCATCCATATATCTATCCCATTCTGTATCCACCCAGCTTATCCACACATTCATTCATTCATTCAATTTCTCACAGTAAATGTAACAGGTTCATGTGGTCTAGAACTGATACTGTTTAAGGCAAATAAAATCGACCCGGGGCACGAGAGTTGACCCCGTTAAACAAATCTACAGTTCAAAACTCAACAAGGTTAGGTAGGGTGTCACACCACACATGACAGGGCAAAGGGCCAAACAAGAGACACACCACAAGTTTAGTTTCAAGTAAACACTTGACTGCTACTACTATAGGAGGTTACATTATAGATGGGTTCAAGTGAGGAAAATCAACTGCTAGCAAAACTACGTGCCTAGGACACACCGACTGACAAACTAGTTGGCTGCTCATGGATAGATTCACAAATGTAACGGAATGATTAACTGATTGGTGCTTCATTGACTTACACAAACACTGACTGAATGAATGTCTACTGACCCTGACTAGCTGGTTAACTGAAGAGAAGACTAACTGGCAGGAGCAGAACAGTCCATTAAGCACATATTGAGAGCCATAAGTACGAAGTATCCCATTTATATTGACTATATTCTTAGTCTCTGCATATGAGGGCAGATGGACTCCTCCTAGGCTTGCTGTATAATCATCCAATCAACACCGTACACTCAGCCAGCACACCGGCAGTGCCAGTCCCAAGACTGGATAAATGAAGAGGCAACTCTAATGATCTTTGTTATGAAATATTGTCGCTAAATTGTAACCACTGCACTCTCAGAATAGAATTGTCAGAGGTACAGGTTGGGTGGGAATCAATAACCAAATTTCAGTCATGGCGGGGGATTTGAAGTCCAACCTCTAAACTGACAGTCCATCACGTGAACTGCGCTATGGTGCACCTCTCAACTGATTGAGTGACTGCCCAAACGAATAGTGAATGATCTCTAGTTTCTCACTGACTACTGACTGGATAACAAAAAGTGCAATCCAGACCTTGAAGTGTCTTGAACGGACTCATTTACTCCCAGATGGCCGTCTTCCGGGCTGAGAATGACTGTCCTTCCGCCCAATAGTCCAAATCCTAAAAGATCAAGCATTAAATGCTGACAAAAGGCATTTCATGTTAAGCTAAGGATGGGTATTAATCAAGATAATGTACAAAGGTAAGCTAATGCACACTCAAGCATGGCAAAGGAATTTAAAGGTATGAATTAACATGATTCCTATTTTCAACTTAGGGTGGGACATTTCTGATAAATCATGTTGCAAGTTGCAATATTGCCACCTTCATTGTGAATACTGTAAACAAATTTGATTGATTAAGATAACTTATCTAAATTGTCTTTTCAGTCTTCTGAATGTAATAATTATTTACTTTTAAAGAACTTGTGGTCCTTATTGAACACTTAACACCACTCCAGATAGCTGTAACACTTAAACAGTTACAAATAGGAACATTCTGAACATACATACATACATACATACATACATACATGTATATCCATACATAGGTGCAGTATGGTAAAGAAAGCAGACAAGGAAGAACATGCAAATCTTAAAAAGGTAAAGGTCAGATGTTGTAGGATATAGTAAGAGTATACTAACTGACTAACCGACTTCAGCAGAGACTCTTGTTCTTGTGCTTCGCTTCTGAAAGATGGCGGCCATTGACTTTCCAACCAACGGCTGACAAGTCTAAAATCAAACAACACAGCTTCATTCAATTGGTTGATCAGCCAGTTAGTCAAATTGTTACCCAATCAATTGAAAAATGATAATATTTGATCAGTCAAACAGCTTGTGTTGTCTGATGTTATCAATTAGGTAATGTTACTGTCTTAACAAATTGTCATTACTCTAATTCCTAGAGTTTTTTTTAATAGCAATATAGTTGCAATAATGTATTAGGCCTACAATCCCTACATGTACCATTCAGCAAAATTGATCTGGCAGTAGTGATAAATAAGGGGGTACCTTTACCACCTTTGACCTTATCCAATAGGGTCAATTCCAGAAAATCTATATGTTGAAAGTCCCTGAGCGATTATATTTACCGGTACACAGAGGCCAAAAATTAATAAAAGAATTAATAGTAAAGAAATCTAACAACAATGATGCTAATATTAAACTTAAAAGTCAACAAATCATGAAATGTATCATAGATACATAGGATATATAGGAAAAGGATGAAGTGTTGGCTGACCAATTTGTTAGTTTTGATTTGTATTTTGAGGTCTTTGGCCGTCCAAAGAAGCGTCTCAATCTCAGCCGGAGAGAAGTCACGAAGCGTCAGAAAATCTCTTCCAACCAAAGATGATGATTCCTCATTTCTGCTAAAAGTAGCGAATAAATGACCGATTTATCAAAGGACCCTAAGATTACTTCATTATCATTATAAGTAAGTAAGTAAGTATATCCTCCTTTATTCATCCAATTGCTAACCACATTTTGGTTTACATATTATGTAGATGCCTTTGATATAATCATGATTTTGATTGTGGTGACGAGATTGAACTCTGTAAAACTAATAAAAAATGCAAAAATAAATAAGCTGAACAAATAAATAAAGAATACTAATACAAAGTTAACGGATCAAGTGCTTGATAGCGTATGGCAAACTGTCAATCGAGAGGTTGGGGGTTCAAATGCCCAACAAAGCAGAGATTTTCTGCTCCAACTCTAAATAACAGATAACTCAGTTATGTCAATGGGTAGATTAGATGAGGAGAGAGAGGACTGGCCATCTGCCCTCATAATTATGCTGATGGTAAGAAATTGAGGTAGGCCTGCCTAACACTTCATACCTTTGGCTGCCTTGGGGCTAGGGCTAACTTAAAAGTGACTGTGCCTCTTCTTCAGAATTTCTACTAAACAATCATTCACAAAATTTGTAAAAGGCACAGAAATAATTTAATAAATGAAGAATTAATGTTATAAATGATAGGGAAAAAATGATTTATGATGGGAAGTAGTGTGGCAGTGTTGTAGCCTAGAGTGCATAGATCTACGGCTACATGCCCCAAGTACTAGAGAAATGTATCTGCAGTGAATATTCTGAAGACATGAGGCATAGAACCTTTAATACAGCATTTAGTCTGGAATCTGGATCATTTAACTGACCTATGACCATCAGACGTTAAGCATCTACTTCAGCCAGGCAGTCGACTACAGTACTTTTGAAGACTTTGATCTGCCATCAGGCTGTAGGCAACCAAGATCATTAAAGTGGAGTAATGGTATTCTTGGTAGGTGACCAACCCCTTTGGGGGCACTGCAGCATAACACAGTAGTTAGGTATCCCGCTTCCCCAATATGAACAGGAGAATCTACGCCAATAATCTAGGCCTTAATTACTCTTTTCTGCACTAGCCTAAGACTAAGAGATTGCGTCAACTAGAGAAGAAAGACATAATTTATCAAGCCTAATATGGCAGCAGCTAAACTTCCCTCTCCTATGTAAATTGCATCCCGCTGTCCCGCAGGACCCTATCAAACCCCATGCCCCCTATCAAACGAGTAGGCCTACCTTGCTTCAGTTGAGCGACGAGCGGTTGTAATAATTCCAGGCAGTCGCAGAAACGCCTGACGCAGGGCAGTTAAGCTAGTGCCTCGAACCGACGATAGCATTGTCACCGACCAGTTAACAAATAGCCTGCTACGGCACTTGCAACTCCAACCGAAAGACACCGCCGTAGGCCTACAACAGCTCCGCTTAACGGC
Source organism: Dendrobaena attemsi (assembly GCA_034693945.1). Lineage (NCBI taxonomy): Eukaryota > Metazoa > Annelida > Clitellata > Crassiclitellata > Lumbricidae > Dendrobaena > Dendrobaena attemsi. The sequence goes on along the minus strand of JAQFXW010000107.1, from coordinate 13,308 downwards.
TGTATATATAATTACCGGTATATATACTGTGGCTGTAGTTATGCCTCTGCTGTATATATATATAATATATTTTGTGTGTATACACATGTGCGTGTGTGTAGTGTACACACAATTATGTTACACGTATAATTATACAAGTGAACCTCTTAGTCTCAGACACTGAATCAGAACACGCGTAGGTCTAGTTAAGGCCGTAGCCTAGATTATGTTTCGCAGGAGGGGGGTTACTCGTTTTTGAGTAAGTGTTTGGACGTGGTAGTGTAGTGGTGAAGGTGCCTTGCAACCGAAGGGTTGCAGGTTCGAACCCCAACCGCCGTGAAAGGACCTTGAGCAAGTCCTTCATTAACAATTATTGCTCGTGGCGCTTTGGCGGGTAAATTCCGACACACCTGCGGGCTGTAGTCGAGACCGCCTCTGAGTAGTAGGAGACTTGAAGGGGTGGTATTATTATGCTATGTTGACTATTTAGTGGTATAGTAGCAATTAGACAAGCATAACTGTCTGAAAGAACGTTGGTAACAGATGTCTCTGGTTTTCATTTCACCAAAAACACAAAATAGCAATAAAAGTAGAGAGAGAGAATGTTAGTTCTCTGTTGTAGTCTGGAGATTGGTCATATTATAGTTACCTCAAGAGTAACAAACATTACATTACAACTGAATCTGCTTAATACATATTACACAACAACTGACTGTAAAGTCTAAAAAAAAAATGTAATACAATGTAGACACCAGAGACTTTTTAATAGCACCACTCCAAACAGAGAAATACTTTACTCCCTCTAATGTGTTTTTTGTCTCATTTGATAACCTACACATTATAACTATCTCTGACCTAATGCTATTTATAACAAACTTAATTAAAATAACAAAACACGTCAAACAGAAACGGTTTTACCCAATAATTAAACTATAAATATATGAAATTACGGCAACAGTCTTAACTGACTAATGGCGTAAGAAATTCAATGTGGTTTCGTAAAATTCAAATAGTTTAAGTTTAAACTGTTCAAACAAATTCGGAAAAGTTAAACCATCAAATAAATTCAGATTTCCGAGTGAAAAGAACACATGTACACGAGAAGCATTGTGCTGAACTGCAGTTTTAACATCAACATATTGACATTAATTAATTCAAGTAACAGTGTAACGTAAAAAAATATATTCACAATTGTACAACTGGCAATAATATACAACTGTAATATATTACACTTGTACAATACACAACTGACAATTTCTTGCCGTCTCTCTATACAAGTACAAAGTTTTTTTACATAAGTCTACTCCAAAAGTAAGCTTAACTGACTCTGCATAATTTAAACAACTACAACAAGTGCAAACCTGGGTTATATGGAATTAGCCCTTTAACTGCAAGTGTGCACTAACACGCATGAAAGCCTAACAGTAATCCTCACATAGTTAAACGATCTAACAAGCACGCACTCGAAGCTCCCAATAATTTGAGTTACATAAATTATTAATTTTCTGTTATTACAGTGAAGTCTTTTTCTCGACTTGATTTAAATTGTAATTAAGCTCGTTGCTACAACCTGATGACCATGTTCAATGCGGCCAACAATGCTCATTATTGGCCAGCAAAGCATCCAGTGCAGGCCAAACAATCATGCCTGTGTCAGAATTGCAACGGGGTGCTATATGTAAAAAAACATTGTAATTTTGGTTGGGTTGCTTCACCAAACAATATTCCAGAACAAAATAAAAACTTGCAGAATATTTGCCAGATTAACATTCACCGGCAACACACAGTGTTATTGATCTAGGTAAAGATAACACACAAAGCTTGCAACCTTCTACAGAAGCACGGCAGAAGTGTGGTTCCGTAGTAGAAGAATCAGCCGTTGGCTTAGACGTCAACACAATCACAACAATCATAAAATAGTTGAGATTTTTAACTGTTCAACTTAACGTTGGTTGGCCGCTAGTTACCTGCCATAAAAGGATGGTATGCTGGGTAAGTAAGAGGAGGTATTCAAAAGACGCTGGGCCAGCATTCCACATACCAACTGGTTTGATTCTGCTCAAATTCGCTGCAATTTAGTTGCAGCCTACCGGGTAATCTGCCATACAGTAAACCCATAGTCTGGGATTGAATCCCTATCACAACAGAAAGATTCAAAACTGCTATTCCATTGCTAGTACTGCCTAGCAAATTCAGTTACATGCTAAGACTCTCGGGTTTAATTTACACATCCCAATGGGAACGAGATCACAGGGCAAGTGAGCAGGCAATGCATGCATACCGGGTTAATCAGCCATGGAAACTTTAGGTTTTGTGAAGCTGCTTAAACAATTTGAACATGGAAACGAAAAAGTTCTCTCAATCTAATCACCGGTAATAAATGGAAGGCTTCTGTCGACTGCAAGACAAGCTACACTGCTACAGTCTAAGGTTTTGTTTCTCTTCATGTTTTCAATGCATTCATTGATGAACAGATTGATTCATTTTGAATCAATCAAACATTTTGCCTGCACCAGTATAAGCTCGGTTCGTGAATCGGTTGCTCAGTCAGCACTGAACCAATCATTTAAAAATTACGTTATCTATCCATAGATTGTTCAATCAAGTGCTGAGCCATCCATACACTCCTTCTATCACAAATTCAGAGCAACAGCAGAGAGATGCTCTTTCAAGACATTTACTCACAAGAGCTCTTAAAAAGTCTACTCCTAAGCCTTGCAAGCCAATGTATCTGAGTTTTTGGCTGGGTGCATAGACAAAACTGTTCATAGTGCAAAAGTAATGGCCTTAAGGAAGGTAAAGAGCAACCTGAATTCTTTCGCCATGACTGCAGTTAAAATCCGCAATCTAACTCTGTGGCAATAACAGTGCTACTACACTGGTAGAAGTTGGCTAATGTCCTCGTCTAGGGAAAGTGCTTCTGTCAGCAGCTGTCCGCGGTCGAGCAATGGGCTACGGACAATACACCAGACTGGACTTGGCTGGCCTTGTCCTCCTTATCTGCAGCAGGATCAATTGTCATCAACAGGTCTTTGAACTAGAAACAAGTCCAACAGAGGCAATTCATTATTTTATTATTAACAGGACAGGAATGTATTATGTTCACATTATTTTATTATTAAAAATACTTTCAACACATGTGTAGAATTTAAGACAGAAATGTGAATTTGAGGCACAGACAATCCGAATCAAAGATAAATATTACTCAGTACATAGTTATAAACAACCATGTTTCGATCAGTTACTCATATGTGTCTCAATCCTTGTCAACTACACTTAATACAGTATTATAGGTCTTGATATCAGTTTGCACAATTTGCTGACTAAACGCTTAACATCCATCCTCCTTGCCATAGGAAGCCATCCTCCTTGTCATAAGAAGCATTGTCTTTATTATTGAAAACCTTTTCCTTGTAATCCACTTCATTACCATTCCTCTGCTCTTACTTCACCAATAACCACAATCATCACCTTCTACTCCTCACCTTGGATTATTATCATGCACTAGCTATAACCCGTCAAAAATGACGGTCTTATATTATAGTTTTCAAAGAATATACTTACTTACTTACGGAAAACGCGATCTATTTAATAATACATAACAATTCTTACCGTATCCCGTGCAATTGACTCTATACCGGGGTAGGGTTCACCTTCTACTCCTCACCTTGGATTATTATCATGCATTATCGTAATCAGTTTTCATCATAACTATCATTATACATCACTATTAATCATTACTCTCAAACTTGTTGTCCTCCTCACAGATCACTAACATCATCTTTCACTATAATCAACCATTATCTAGAGCTTCTATCACCATAATTATCCCTAAATTTATTTTGTGCTTTTAAAAACTTCCTCAAGAACTGGTCCTTGTACTTACATGAAGATACGCTTCAACTAGTTCTGTGCGTGACACATCTGGTTGCTTTAGAACATCAATTGCTGTCGTCGGATTGAACTTGGCGTTATTCTTTACATTCAACGGCTTGTCGTACAACTTGGCACCATCGGCTGGAGAGTACTGCTGTATTACCCTTGAAATGAAAGCATTGTAATCCAATGTAAAATGATCAAAAGCAATGTACATCTAAGATAATCAATTAGCCAAGCCTACATTTACTGGGGAAAGTGCAAGCCAATGATAAAAATGACAATTCGACACAGACTATGCCTGACGGATATTCTTAAACCTTGTATTGTGATAATTGTGGCTTGTCGAGTTAGAAAAACAGTGACAAGCGAATGAGACACATCAACCGTCAATGGTCCATGGCCATCTTGTTGGTCTGCAAGCAAGGACTATTTTATATTTTAAAATTAGAAACATAGAAGCAGAACTAGCAGATAAATTTTGTCAATTTTTAAATTTTCTTCGTTCAATGGACTCATGAAAAAATAGGCTATTTTATTATTTTTGGGGTTCCTCACAAAATTTTAGAGGTGGTCTATGACCGTGACAACACTTTTAAAAGTGGTCCTTGAGTCCCAAAGGTTAAGAGCCAGTGCCATTATGACTCACTTGTCTGAAATCCCATATGTTGACTTGAGATGTTTTTTCAGAATCAGCAGAAGATGGTATCGCTGAGATGTAATGTACAACTTCTTTAGCCGCGAGACATCTTTTGGCAAACAATCTGCACAACAAATGAAGAAATAAACAAACAGAAAAACTAGAATAACAAGACTTTATGAAAAGAAGAGACAAAAATAAATGAAGAAACAAACATAAACTAATTTCAAAACTAAGAATATACAACTAGAGAGAAATTATGAAGCAAGTAGATAAACAAACAGTTTATAACATAATTCAACATATAATTAATATTAATTATACATTCGATGCAGTAATTTAATCCGATCTCATCTGATGACTTCCATAGTGCCATTATCATAATAAACAAAGCATCCTGATACCAATCAATCATCACTTGAAATGAAACCACAAGAATTATAATCCAATGGAGAAGTTCAACTGAATTCATCTTTGAAACCAGAAGGTTGGCTAATGTGGGTAAATTTAACATAAGTGTGAGGCAATGTCATGGGCATTATTGTTGTGGCAAATTAGACATAGAACCTGGAAAATGTTTCACCTAGAAGGTTTTCCAAATCTTCTTCGACATCTTCATCTTCCATTTTCTCTCTTACTTCTTCATTCGGGTAAAAGATCTGTGGTAATAAAAAAAATAAATCATTCATTAATTAACAATATGTTCATCATTGAGCTAGTTAATGAGCGATTCAATGAATCAGCTGTTTAGCAACTATGCCAACTATCTCCAAACTATCTCCTTACTTTCTAAAATCTAAAATTAATCATACATTTATCCACTCAATTCTGATGATTCTACATGCCTTTGTGTAAGACTGTAGGACGTTGGACCCTGAGATGGAAACAATAGCATCCAGCTGGTGGATGAGGAATAGCACTTCATCAAGTTGCTGGAAATGGAAGCCGGAAAAACAATCAGCAACATACACCAACTCCCTCAATTCTGTTTCCTAGAAAACAAAACGAAAACAAACCTTCATACATCACAATTGTACATGTAATGTAAGTGAATATTTTAAATAGCCAGATACATACATACATAAACATATTAAACAAAGTAAAGTAAGTAACAGATTTCTTTTTACACAAAAACGGTTTCAGAACGATTAAGGTAAAACACGCTTAAGCAACAAACGAATTGGGTGTAAGACATCTAGTGAGCACCTCCATGCAGTTTTAATTTTGGTACGTTATAGATAAAATAAATACTGAACATGCAGTCTTCAAAATTACTTATGGGGGCCACAACATGCTGCATCAGTTGCACACTATGGTCTATCATACTAACATTGCAGGTCTCAGCCTGTTAGGGAAGTCGTTCACACACACTTTCTCTTCACCCTGTAGCAAAATTTGAAATTGCTATGGGATGGGAAGGCGCAGGCACATACTGCAGTGCACTGGCCCTGTGTCCAGGACCTTAAAATTTCCTAAGGACCGAAGCGTGGAAAATAATCAACTCCTCTAAGAGATGAGATCCGTTTATTAAAAATTAGCAAACATAACAACTACCCATGAATACTTAATCCTAAAACATACCTGGGTGTCATCAAAGAGCTTGAGAAGAGAGTTGAGGAAGACTCGTCTCTGCCCTCGGTTTGTCCTCAGCAGAGTATAGACGTAAGTGTTAAGGCATGAAGGCTTTGACGATGGACGCAGTCCTCGGATGGGTTCTATAACAGATCCCTGCAATTTCTGCTGCAGTTGATACGAAAACCGAATTCCAGGCACAGCTTTCATCTACAGCAAATGACAGCAAAAGATCAAAAGGTTAAAGCTCTGAATTGTAACTGACACCTACTCAAAAGGCGGCTTGTCTCTCAGAATTGCTAGATATCTACACCAGAGAGTGCTCAACCTTCATTAACACGTTTACCGCCAGATACGTAAATACAGGTATCTGTTGTTATACATTATACACGTGTATTAGGCGGCCAATGTGTTAAGAAAGTAAGCCCAGCACAAGCCACAATAATTCTAAGGCCATTACGTATGAAACAATACAGTGTTAGGAGTTGCTTGCATAGCAATGTTTTCATAGATACAGACAATTCTGTGGCACCACTGGCCAATACACCAGTAGCACCAAATTTAGACCTGTAGTAGTGCTATCATTACTAAATGTCACCTGTTAGACAATAAACCTCTATAGCTTGGAATCTTTCTACGACCATTGCGTCATTTCTCATACTCTGAGTAACTTAATTGACACTCATGGTGTGAATTACGATATAACAGAAACCCTGTAGATAGAACCTATTTACAATTTTACATAGCACAACCATACAATAACTAAGCATAAAAAGAGATATTCCAGATTACCTCAGCAACTTCCCAACTATCTAAAGCCTCACCTGAATAAAACCTGGATATTTCTTGTCGATTTCTTTCAACCAATGATCCGCTTTCCGATTGATCGCCGGATCGCTGTCTGAACCCAGGCAGATGAGATAAGGCACACACTAAAACAGAATACAACTCGTAGTGAACAAAGGGGCACGGTGGGATCGAGCATCAAAATGATGTCTAACTTCCACAGTCCTCATTACAAATCCCAACTCGATGGTGTCATTGTTAGAGTGGCACGGTGGTGTATCCTGTACTGCTCTAGGTTTACAATATCAGAATTGCCGGCTTAAGACAACTGAACAGATTGCAGGTGAAGTTGTTAATATGTTTGTCTTGACCTAAAGATTCAGCTCTACTGAGCTAGCACATGTAACAAACACAATAAATAAACATGAGCACAGCATAGACCTGGGATGCCAAACCCTTCATCAGTCAATCAATCATTGGTCTGATTCTTAATGCAATTTGAGCCTTATTCACCTAAGGACAACTAAATAAAAACAAGATTTGGGCAGTTCCTACATTCCCAATGATAAATACTAATGAGCATTTAATGCAACAGTGTAATATCATGCTAACTTAATACAAATATTATGCTTAGGCTACTATAAATGTTACAAGTTGCGATAGTGCCAACTTGATAGTGAATAAACAAATTCAATTGATTGATTGGCAATAGATAAATGTCCTGTGTATATTCACAGAGTAATCTAATCCAATAACTTCTATAGTGCCACTGTAATGTACAAGGTACCAAAAGCTGAACACGTCTATGTCGTCTAAGCAGTTACGTTTTCAAGACAAAAATTCATTTAACAGAACCAGTTACGACACAGCCATCGTTTCACAATATTCAGATAGCTATGATACAGATCACCAGGTAAGTGTTTTTAGAAGTGGAAAGAAAAACCTGAGCTGGATGAATAAGACCCTGATGGAGAACGGTGGTGATGACATCGATAGCCGCTGATCGAACCCCAATATCGGCAGAGAAGAATAACTCGAGGACATGCTTCAGATAGACCTGAATGATTGCGCTTGCCATTCTACATTTGAACAAGTAAAAAAATCAAAGAATCTCAATATTTATACAGAAACTTACAAGAACTCTGAAATCTACTAGTTTATTTATATTTAATTGTATATACGCATAAATATAAAATTTTCTATATATGATTCTGTTACTTATACTTATATCCATCTGTTATCTATATAGTATATATATACAATACATATATAAAATTATCTCTATAGCAGAGAGAGGAGATAAACAAAGATAGAGAACAGATAAATAGAGAATATTTAACAGAGGCTGCACTTAGCACATTATACCAAATACTAGTAGTCTACAGCAGACACAACTGGGTTCAGATGTTGCTGCTCACCCAGATTGTATGTCAGCCATTTCTTTCAGAGACATCTGATCATGCATGTCTTTCCCTGATGCAACAGAATATTACACAAAACACAGAAGTAACCCATTTGCAACATCTCATGCAATTGAACGTGTCTTGACGGCAAAACATCCATCACTGTAATGTTAAAGGTAATGTAACACTGGACATATCTGAATGCATAAAAACTACATCAGGGATACATGCAGCTTATTTACTAGTACAACATTTTTATGTTAATCCTGCAAAAGCCAGGTTGTTCAGATGATGTCAGTGCAGGTTCTGACCTGGGTTCTGGAGAGGCCATAATGAAGCTAGTGAACAGCATTTGTTATGGGATATTTAAGATGAACGATCCTTTGCATCGCACAAGACCTGCTTCATAGTAGTAAAGCACAGAACCAGAAAGCACTGTTTGACTTCAACATGATCTAACTCTAATAAGATCTGATTAAAATTCTGAACTGTAAGTGAGAACTAATACCTCATTAGTTATCGACTGTTTAGCCTACATATCTTGCGTTTATGGCATCATCACAGACTCACAACCAGACCCACAACTATCTGCTGTCAATTGCTCAGTTTAAGAAGCGCTTAGTCTTAAACTGCTATTCACAGATGCACGTCTGATTCTATAGTCTGTGAAGCTAAAGCATCTATACAATACTGTTATAACAGAATGTAATATTGTTGGTTAGAACTTAGAAACAACTATTTATTAATTGGTGCATTGTGCACTATGAAATCAAATACTTCAGAAAGGTTTGATAATAAAGTCCTTATTGGTACATACAGCGCTTATCGGCCTTCACCATCTTGGCTTCCTCCTCGGCCAGATACATGTGAATATTCTTCAAGACCTGGCAGCAAAGTCGCACGGACAACCCAGAGTCGGTCAACAGTTGAATGTAGAGATCTTTTAGAGTCTTATCAAGCATTAAATGTGAATGACGAATAGCCATGTGACCTGAATTTATAAAATAATAACCACATTCATAATTCAGCTACTGACAATGAAAGATATTAACATTTGGCATTAAATTATAAATCCATGTCATCACCAGTTGGCCACATAAGCAGGTCACAACTGAGACACAAAATCTGAATAAATTGAATGAGTTCACATCAAATAACTGGACGAAATTAAAAAGCTTATTTGTGTCTAAAGTAATTATATAATTAAGCTGTCCAATGACATGCATATGCTTCGTGCTCAAGTGTTAAGGATATGGTATGGTGAATGACCTTGAACAGCGCTTGGTCATGGCGTCAGGAAGAAAGATATGCATTTTGTACAATAAAGATATGTACTGGCTGGTCACTATATGTAACCATCAACTAAAGACTAAAAACTGCTTAGAAAATGCTCTGATGAATACCTATAGCAGCAAGAGCTTTGTGTTGAACTTCTTCAACTTGGTGATGCGTGAAGTAGAACAAAGTCTGGAATATTCTTTCAAAAAGCTCCATCTACAAGAACAGAGCAAACAATAACACAAAAACAAACAAAGGTAGCATATAAGGCAAAAGTCAACAGTCATTCTCAGTGGTCAACACGCCTAGGCTACATATATAATGTGTGCGTTGTGTGATCTCACAAATCCTCTCAAATAGAAATATAAAATACACAGGATTGGACAGTGAATTCCAAATTAAAATTGAACAGGTGAATGATAAGACGGCATACAAATCAAGACGGAAAACTTTTCTAATTACCACATCTTCTCCAAAGTCTTTGCATTCAAAGTGTTCGCACAGGAGGCCAACAATAAACAAAGAGCGCAGCAGCATTGGCTGACTTGTCTGGAGGACGGAACTTGATGCATTCTTCATATGCTCCGACATCAGATAAACCAGAAGACCTGACACAGGAATGACAAAGCACTTTAACGTCTTTAGAAGGGTTAGGATTAGTGACATATAAACAATTAAATAATAATCACATCGTATTAAGGCTAACATTCACACAATACTCAGTGTTCAAATTTCAATGCCAGAATATCAAATGAAAGACAATATAAGCCAATTTTAAGATAAGGTCCGGTGTCATAAGACCATGGGCGTAATTTGTGGAGGGTACAAGGGGTACCCCCACTTTTTGAAGTGAGGGGGTACTGTACCCCCAACTTTTTCAAAAAAAAAATAACAAAGCGTCATTACATATTGTTTAATTGTATCTTTTGGAGCTTTCTGATGTAGAATATGTCACGAGAGAAGCAATTTTATTATACCCAACTTTTTATACCAAAGTAAATTTAGAGAATACATTGTACCCCCCACATTTTAGACCAAAGTAATCTCGGAGAATAAATTTGTACCCAACCCCCTTTTCAGACCAAAGTTACGCCCCTGCATAAGACTAACAACAACAGTAACAGTAACATAACAGCGTGATGATATAAATCCAATGAATACAACTTAAGAGACTTACGGAAGAAACGCTGAAAACAGCATTGACATGGTTGGTAGTTATGTGTAATGCCTTTGATAAGTGTCGCAAGACAACTGAAACTGCGCTGAACAATCTGTAAACAAAAAGAAATATAAGTCTATCAGAAGATATATATTATCTTGGAATACGGATGAAACTGATTCGAAGAATGTAGTGCGTGAAGTTCAAACAAGCCTATCCATCACACTTGCATTCAAACAAATTAAGCTAGGCTGACACAGGAATCCAATGCATAAATGCATAGTTATTGAAGTTAGATTTCCTGGTAGAGGTATGTAGCATTGCATATTCAATTTTAAAAATTGTTCCATGACAGCCCAAATGTATTATCAAACAGAGAAAACAGTACTAGCACTTTCCCTATTAGGAGCAGAGCATTCATGCATTAAAGAGACAACAGAAACAACACTTAAGTTCATTTGCTTACAAAACATGCAGACTCCGAGTAGGTTTGCTGAAGAGGCGCTATATAAATTTTCAAAATGATTGAGTGAAATGAACGTATGCTCCTTAATTCTATGTTCTATAAATACCTGCCTAATAATAGTAATACAAATAATAACAAGATTGTCACTATCTTTTCAAAACCGTTAAAGTGAGTCATACCACGCACTGTAGTTCAGAGGTTATAATTATGATAACAGTCCTAGATAAAGTATTTGATCCACCACTAATTTCTTTAGACATAGGGCTAAAACATGAAATGAAGAATAATAATTAAGAAAACCAAGAAAAAAGAATCCCTGAAGAAAGCACATACCAATGTTCCTTGACTAAGTATCAATTTCATCAGATAGTCCTCAATTAGAGTCAGCAAATCCTCGTCTGGCAGTATGACACGTGGTAAAACCATCTCAAGGATGTGTATGGCATGGTGACGGATAACACTGTCCAACTCAGGCTGAAATGTATGAGAAGATGTGAAATTCATAGTTTAAATATAAAATCAAAACGACACTTTTGCAAGGACACATCGATCTACAGAAATTACTCTGAAGCACGAAATCAAGGTTGGGGACCATTAAGCTGTGGCACCTACTGCTTACAGCAATTGGAGCAATATTGAAACAATAGGACATTTTTGATTTTATAATTTGCATGGTTACTTATGTGCCGAGTATACGATGTAGACTTGAATGGAAGTGGTACTGCACCAAATAATGTATAAACAATATTCCAAAGCTTACAATTCACTGAATTTCACGTACTAAAGATTTGTTTGCATTAACAGCAGGTAAGTTTCTTTTTAACAGTTAATGTAATAATTGAAAAAACATCAAATAGTTAAGATATCTCTCTTTGAAATTTCAAGCTGAGCTGGTAGATGTAACATTCAACTCTGAAGGTAGCATAAGGTAAATCCAAATTCAGTACTTTACACTAGCTAGTCATTAGACCAGTAAGGCAGTAAGAAATAAATGGAAGAGAATTCACCATGAAATCGTAATCAAGATAGACATGAAGATCTCTGCAATGGGGAATAAGAAATTCCGGTTTCACTTTGCAGAAGATGTAGAGTGCTGAGAAGCAGGCGACCAGTCGATTGTCACTTGTTGCACTCCCATCTTCAGCTGATAAAACAGCCACTTTCATTTCTTATTATCTAGTTAGCAGTGCACTCAAGGTAGTCAAACTAGTCTTTTTTTTAAATGTCTGCAAATCTATTGTCCTTCAGGAGTTTGCAAGGATGTCAAATTAATGAGCCCACTGGGTTTGCCGTAATCTCTCTCTATCCTTCAGGCTTGAATTAATCCCTCGCTGGGGAGGGGTCAGCCACTCGGACCCTCCTCTTCCACTTGTTCCTGTCTCTGGTGTCTTCTTTCTTCAACTTCCTTCTTTTCAGAAGGAAGTTGAAGAACGAGTTTGCCGTAATTAAAAATACAAATGTGTTGAATGAATTAATGCATGCATTACTTGAGCATATCTTACAAATATTTGTTTATAAACGAACATCAACACCGCTTAGACTATTACTATTACTTCAAAGAGATTCCTGTTGTCACTATAAACAATGTCTGAAGCACAAATAGAAGTAATCATACGTCATCATCGAGTGAACAACCTTTGATCTGCTCTGTCACAATTGCAGCACTCTGAATGAGACCAGCGACGATCAGCTGACAAGTGGTTGTGATGGAACCATTTCGATTCTCTTTCCCTTTCTTCAGCATCTAATGCACAGATCACATTGATTTGAAAACCACACAACAGATGTAACAATTGCCCAACAGGAGTCCAACAGTAACTTTATCAACTCCATCATTTAGCTATGGTAGTTAAGTTTTCCTATATTAATTGTTTTTTTTTCTGTTTTATACTATACTATTATATTATACTATACTATTTATAGATTTATAAAGCGCCTCTTTCACTACAACCTAATCAGAGGCGATCCCAGTGTGTTGAACCCTGTGAGAAAAGATAAGTTTTAAGACGGCGGGCAGAAACAGTAGTACTGCCAGTTAAGTGCAGTAACCTGAATGGAAATGTAATCATTTGAGTGCTTCTGAACAGCTTGTGATGGAAGGAGCTTTAAATAGATCGCTAAAAACAATGCAATACATACGACCAACGTT
>JAQFXW010000106.1:0-24679 GCA_034693945.1 Dendrobaena attemsi | reverse complement strand
ATAATATCGAATAACAATTAATAATACAAATTTGAAATTAATGCGTAAGATTTAGATGATAGCATGAGACATGCAAAAAATGCCTAATTAAATCGTAACTCACGAGAATGTGGTTGGAAGCTTCAAGGCCTACAATTAGTTTACCAGGTCACGCGACGCACCCGAAAATAATGCTAAATTTTGCTCGCTGATTTCTCAGTTTGCCATTTATGTAGGGAGTCATGTTTAAAATGTTGAAACTTTATTTGTATATGCCGTATAGCTGAAAACAGTTTTGGAAAGGTTAATAAAGCACCTACATGCTGGTGTAAAAAAAAAAAAAAGTTTTTTTCTGAACAAGTGACGAATTTTGTGGTGACGGGTCACATATTGTCCAAACAATGCATCATATAAATTTAATGGAAAACAATTATTGGTATTTACAAGTTTCACCCAAGGACTACCTTTTATCGTCACATTACTGTTTAATTGCAGTACTCGACTCCAAACCAACTGCAGAATTTCCTTATGCAAACTATCTCAAACTGGTTTCATGCTGATTGCAGTCATATATAAATTGACTTAATTAATTGGCTTATAAAGTAAATTATTAAGTTGAAGTAGCATTCCTAAACTGAAATTAATTATTAAATCGAAGGATGCTAGTTTAGCAGTTTTTACGGTTTGTATCTGTATGTTTTGTGAGCAGTATGAGGTTGAAGAGGAAGAACTTGAGCAACATGCGCTGTGGGTCAGTGTTTGGCACAACGACCGGTTCGGACGCAATGAATTTCTTGGTGATGTGCTGATTCAACTTGATAAGAAAGCTCTGAGTGAAATAGAGCCTCGGTGGTTTAGTCTGCAGCAGGAGGCAGGAGTGGTAAGAGTAATCTTAGTGATTTCATTCCTCTGCTGTTCTTCTGACACAGAATCCTGACTTTTCGGGTGTAGTAACATTAATATGCTGCACTTATGGTGCAACAGACAGTTTGTCAACACGTCAACACACTTGTCTGCCTGATTCTTTGGTTTCTATGGGATGCTTCTGAAATTGCTGAAGTATCTTCGATCGATGCTGACTAGTGACCAAAGACATAATTTGTGGGTGTACCCCTTGCTTTTGAAGAGGGGCATACCGTACCCTCACTCTTTCAAATAGGAAATAAAAAATCGTCATTCCATATTTTTTAATTTCACCTTTGGCTTGCAGACGTCCACTGTCACAAAACATTTTATAATAATTTCTTAACTGTCAGGATTTTGGGTTAGCTATTTATACTTCGATGATAATACCATACAGACTAATGAGATTATTATATAATCTCATTCTCATTGGTATAGACTATATATCAATCATATGATTGATACATCGTCTATGGATGACGTAAATCTCAGATTTGATTTTTAAAATGAGCGCAGTTCTCGCATTTGCTAATAAAATCACACAAAATATGAATAAATTTCTTTTAAAATGAAAACGAGTAGATAGCAGTGTAGATGATAAAAATTTTTATATAGACTGCATTGGATGCTATAGCTTCTACACAGTTCTTGTAATCTCAAGGTTTAGCGTGTTTAGGTGAATAGAATTGAGATTGAAAATTGTACAGGCTCGCCCGGTCAATTTTAGAGTGCAAAATTTTTTTGAAGATGCCTCATTGTCACTTTGTTATGACAATATTTATTTCTTATGTATTACAGCGAATTTCTATAGTGCCCCTTCAAATGTTATTGTAATCATTGTGTGATCTATGATCTATAATCAATTATAAATGCATAGTTGTATTGTATTGTATGTATTCTACTTAACTTATGTCCAAAAGGTCTCTGTGCAAGAAACTTGGAGAAAAATTGGCCACCCACTTTTTAGACCAAAGTTACACCCTTGCTAGTGATGATTTCACTTAATAATGACTAGCAATTGTTGCTTTGTTTATATTATTATAACTCTGCAAGAAACGTCAGATTATATTAGAATGAATTGTTGACCTACATAAACTGCCTGTCAACAGTGAATTGACCTTGCTAAACAAGAGTGCATTTATATAGTTTATGAACCATAGGACATGCTGGTTGTATTTTTTTGCCACATTTTATTTGCCAGCCATCTAACGACATTAATTAAGTGGTTGGAGTAGCACTGAGTCCACAAAATTATCTATGTTACTGCGGTTTGGTGCATTGGAAGGCATCCTAAGCGTAGGTGTCTTAGGTAAAACCAGGGTCTGACTCTCGACTCTGGCAACTGATTCTAGGTTTCTATCTGTCATTTTAATTTTTCGAACAGATTAACAAACTCCATTCTTGTTTTAATATAGATGACAAACTTGTAATTCAACAAAACTGGAGCGCTTTCAGCGGTTTCAGGCGCCTCATCAGCAGTTAATTGGTTGAAAATAAGTAATATAACAGTGTCTTAAATGATTGTTCTTTTCATGTATATATCTCATTCAATCTTAAAACTTAAAAAAAACAGGAGTGCAAGTAACAATGATACATTCTTCAAACACAGCTGTCAACGAAGTGATTCAGTGCAATTCACATATAAATAGGTCAAAATCTTTCAATAAAAAGTGTAAATGGATAATATATACACAACTCCAACTTAAAATGAAAAATAAGAAATAAATGCTACACAGCTAGTTTGATCTCTCTCTATGTTTGTTCATGTCTCTGACTTCATCAGGGATGAGCTACATTGGTTCCCTGTTGTCTCAGTGTATCCAGGACAGAGTTTTTTTGTCTTGATCTGGCACTCACTGTTGAGCTTGATCCAGTGCGCCGAAAAAATGGCACAGGACAATACGGCGCAGGACAAAATGGCGCCAACATAGCAGCACCAAAATAAAGTAAAAACTAAAGAGCAATATTCTTTAACACTTCATCAATAAACTGAAATGTACTAGCTATCAAAAAGTCTGGTAGTTCATATTAAATGTAATAGTAGAAGCCAACAAAAGACTGACTAAGCCTATACTAGTTCAAAAAGAGCAAGTCTAAATGGTAACATTGTCAGTGACACCATGCAAGTACTCGACTAATGGCACTGTTCCGAATGTTGGAGTTACAGCCTGCAGTCGTCGACTCAAACGGATGTACTGCGACTTGGATGCCTCTTGATGTCGGAATCCGGAATGATATATTACATAATTTTCATTTCGTAATGAGCTTGGGCCTTACTTACATTTCAATCAAAAGAGTCCATGGTGTAACTAAGCTTATGACGTTTGTCGGCATTATTACAGTGGCAACCAATGATTCTTTTCTGTAGAACATGAAAGGACTGACTGCAGCAAAACATTAAAGGACTTTTGTAGATGTTGTGCAAATAACTTTGTGAAAATCTGATTCATCGTTGGGCCTTACTTACATTTCAATCGAGCGAGTCTATGACATACATTTTGGTCTTACTTTTGATGGCCAACAAGCTTACGGTCGTTGTACTGCGCTGTATTGTCGGCGCCGTTTTGTCGGGGACTATCAATGGCGCCGTTTTGACTGTGCCGTTATGTTGGCGCCATTTTGTCTTGCGCTGCTTTGTTATGGTGTCATCTGGCTCCACCTTAGATTAGAGATTTGTGTGTTTCTATTTGCACCAATTTGGGGTGAGCTGCTCTTCACTCAACAGCCCATGGTGAACTTTTGGTCCCTTGGTCACAGACTTCTACTGCGCAATATCGCTCTTTTTCCATTACTGGCCATGCACTTTGGAATGGCTTTCTACTTAGTTTACGATTACTACTAAAAAACCTTTCTGATTCCTTCTACGCTTTTCTTAAGACTGTGTTCTTTCGCTTGGGTTGGTTTGGTAGTGCCTTTGAATAGTTTTTTTGAAGGAGCTCTATACAATTTGGGAATAAATTTTTGCTGTGTACTGTTGTAATGAATCTAACTTTCCCCATTTGATGATGACCGTTCAAGGCTGCTTTAACCCTTTAAAGGGCATAAGCGCCCAGCACACTTAGGACAAATTTAAGTACACCATAAATTGCAGAAAAATGACCACAACAAGGTAGCGTCTTTGTTTTAAAGAAGTTGTTGCATGAAAAAAGTGGCAAATACATGGCCACTGCCCTTTCACGATATGCTGCATGTGGCAAATACATGGCCACTGCCCTTTCACGATATGCTGCATGTGGCAAATACATGGCCACTGCCCTTTCACGATATGCTGCATGTGGCAAATACATGGCCACTGCCCGCTAGAGTCAAGCGTGAACAGACCAACATTTTTTCCGTTTCAATGGAATTAGGCTGTGACAGTGAAAGGAAAGACTGGATTGTGTGTTCATCTGTCTTGAAATGTTGATATCAATCATATCAAACTTCAGTGTTCACGCAAATTTGTCAGTAGACACACAACTGACAGTTGACATGCGGGTTTTCTTGACTTTCCGAACACAAGCCATGTTTACTTCAAGTTGCATTAGACCCTAAATTTTACAGATACTCTAACCTCATTGAAAAATTGTGGAAGATGAAAAGTAATAGTAGTAATATATGTTCTACCTATTAGGGACACCTGTATGTTGTTGTAATTATATCTCCTACAAAGGTTTGTTGTACACAACTTTATTCGAGTGACTCGGTTTTCTCGCGTAGGCTACATGTATATAGCCACGTATATCTCTGCAGACATCCCAGACTATTGTTAGACCTGATATTTTGAAGGTAATCTACCCTGCTGATACCTAGTGAACGAATAAGAGATAAATAATATGGCAAGCTAGGTGTAAGAAGTACTGGAAAGACCATGCTCCTTGAATGCTGTATTCAACTTGTCAACCAACGGTCTCACTTTGTAAAGCTTATCAAAGTACTCATCACTCCGATTTGGCATTTTGGAATTGTCATTAGCATGTAGAACTTCCCGGATCTTTTTGAATTTCTTTACTGTCATGACATCTGCAATTGGTTGGACTCTAAACAAGGGATCTGTATTCCAAAATAGTTCTGTTGTTGGCGTTTTGTGCAAGCCCATTGCAATCAGCATTCCAATAAAAGCTCTAAGTTCTTCCACAGTGACATCATTCCAATTTCGTGTCATGTTCTGCTTATCAAATATAAACTACATATTTTAGACACCACAGACTATTTTTTAGACCTAACCTTTGAAAGATTTGCTACTCTGCTGACACCTGGTGAAGGAAGAAGAATATAATACGTGGCAATTACGATTCCACTGCCCATTAGGGGTACCCACATGTTTGTGGCAATTAGGGCGCCACTGCCCTTTAAAGGGTTAAGGTCTATCCGCCTTATGTAAAGTGTGTATGAAGTGTCAATGACTTCATTTTCTCAGCTTTGGCATATGAGGCTCAATCTGGTCTCACTGACTGACAGTGTGTGGTCACTGGTCACTTTACTCGTTGTAGTTGAATCTGAACTTGAATATAATCTGAGTAAATTGACTGTGTACCGTTGGGGAGGTTTAGATGGCTACAGGAAAGACTTCCTACCCACTCTCTTGCATTGGCAACTTCGTTTCCATACCATTGACATACAGAAATTTCCATAAGTAAACTTGCAAAGAAGTCATAGGCAGTTACTCTAACCAAATTCTGACATCCAGCTAAGAAATGACTGCACGTCATGCCCAGGATCAGTCGTATATTTGTTGGATCTTGAAATGTTTTTCAAAACCAAAGCCTATGCAGATGTAAATGAAATGTTTGTGAAATTATGCTCACAGTTATTAAATGTTATGACCATAAACGCATCAACCATGTTTTGTCGATTTTTTCCCAAGTTTCCCAGAACTCTTGACAATTGAATGAAGCCATTGAATGATCCATTGTTACAACCTTGCGGTCAATCTGGATGAGATGTTGGATAGTCAGGTACCCTATCACAAATCCATGGTCAGCAGATTGGCTAATTTTATTCACTGTCCATGACTTCTTCACAGGTTTGGCTGTATGGGAACTCTCGTGTGTGCCAATGGTAAGGAAATGTAGTTGCTAACGCTCCATATTCATTGCTGCTTCTTGACTTTGGCTCATAGGAGCTCTTTAATCTGATGACTTTCCTTACCTTGCTGTTTGTTGGTTTACATTATAGGATCTTACAAGTCGTAAACTTCCGAAGCTTGCTCGACTCGGAATTGTCTTTCATATTCGTGATATCATTGGTGCTGAGCTCGTTGAGAGGTCTACATTTTTATTGTTTCTTCAATGTTTTTATTTTGTTTTCAGGAATTTGTCTATTAATTTTAAATAACAAATCGCAGAGATGTAA
Organism: Dendrobaena attemsi; assembly: GCA_034693945.1. NCBI lineage: Eukaryota > Metazoa > Annelida > Clitellata > Crassiclitellata > Lumbricidae > Dendrobaena > Dendrobaena attemsi. The sequence continues at coordinate 18,463 of JAQFXW010000106.1, read as the reverse complement.
TAACATTTGTCAACCGATGAAGATGTAATAGAGAAGAGAAGCCTTGCTTATTGATAGTTGGAATTTTTTTCAAGTGGCTGAGCTGCTGAGAAATGTTTAATTAATTAAGTAAATAGTGAGAAATGAAGATCAGTTGGCTGTTTGTAAGTTCTCATGCATTATTTGATCTCCACCTTGTTCAGTCTTTAATTATCTATTTTGCAAGATCAGTTTTGATGAATATCAATGAATCTCTTGTTTATATCTCTTGCTTGACTTTTATATCTTGTATTCTATATAGCTTGACTTTTGTTCTCGCTTCTTTTCAGAGTAAACACAACTTATGGCCAACTTCTCAGACTACCATCGGCATCAGTAACAACATAAGAGATTGCAAAAGAACATAAAGAACATGCGTCTGTCATTCTCGCTTCGTTTCTATTCTTCTCTTGACATGGCATCGTTGCCTTGAAGAACTAAACAACTGTGAAATTACAGATACGAATTTTCAGAGAGTGCCGCTGAGGTACAATTTTAGTCTTTTTCCGAACCACCGTGATTCTGAGCACGCGTGCATTGTGATAATTTTGTCGATGAAGTGAACATCTCGCTCTAAACATTCTTTTAGCCGCTGCAGTGCTGCGAGTCACTGGCTGTGGCTATAGACATCGCTTTTCGATAGTGGAAAGTCCTAATGTTGCTGTTTAAAATGAGTATAAAAGTCTTATCGAAATATATTTTTCCAAGATTCTTCAGATTTAAAAATTTGTAGACGTTTCAAAGCGGTTTTATGTTGAACATGTTGCAGTTCAGTTGTATTTGAACTTGTAAATGTTCATCCTTGATCAAATATGAACTTGTTAAACTTCATCTGAAGTGGGTTCATCTTGTAAGTGTTCAACTTCAAGCGAAGTTACTCACCGGAACTCGAATCTAGTGTTGCCAATGAGAGTCAAGTTATTTTCAAATCTATGGCAACGTTGTGTTGTCTGGAGTCGTCAGACTGTGACTCGTATTTGTTCTCTCGATCAAATTATACCATAATGCTGATGGTATTTATGTGATGGTCTATTAGTAAGTTACAGTGTAGTTAAACATGTAAATGTTAATGAAGTTAGTTAACATTAAAGTATTATAAGTTCAAATACATTTGGAGAATATGTGAAAATTCAATTGCAGTTGGTGAATGTGTTAAGTTTATCTGAAATTTGCCTGTAATCAAAGTGCTATTATGGGGCAAAGCACAAAGCAAGAGCTTCTTCACGTGTAAAAGTTTCGACTTGTTCAAGAACATGTAAATTCTATTTTGGAATTGTGGACGCATTCAGTTGAATCTGTTCTGTGAAAATTAGGTTACGCTTGTAAAAGTTCAGATTCGGTGTGTTGATTTTTCATTTTAAGCATTTGTTGGATATTCATAAACCTTGTAGCTCATGAGGGGATTTTTCTGAAATTAAATATTACAGGTGATTCGAGGCATTTAGGACATTTATCCGTGAAGATTCTTACCGACTTGATAAGGATGCAAAGGGCTAATCTTTGTGATTCCTGTCTTTGTCACTAAGTCCATAACAGCTTAGAACTTTGAAGCGAACCTGAAACAGAATAAGCAATGCTGAATTTCTACGCTCTTGTGAACATCCTGTTGTATTTTCCTCTTTTGCATTGTATGGAGTAACATTACACTGCATTGCATCGAATTACATTATATTGCTCTAAATTCAGTTTATTGAATCAGATCATGTTGAATTGCTTTGCATTCGGTTACGTTAAACTGTATTGTATTTCTTTGAATCGCATTGTATTGAATATGATTAATTTAATTTAAATTTGCATAACATTTGGTTGCTAATAATAACATTACTTTGCTCAGAAATAGTCTTGCGATGTGCCTGATTCACTGTTGAGTGTGCTACTAATGCGACGTTGACTAAGATTTAACGTAGCTTTGATATGTGAAATTGACACATGACTTTCAGATGTGACTTGGCCTATGGCTTATATGTTTAGTAGTGAGTGCTACATGGCACTCTCTGAGCAAGTGCCAAGTTTGATCTGATGTGCATTGGACTGAACTGGAGCCATCATTCACAGCATTGTCATTGATCAGTTCCACAGGCTATAATATGGGCATTGTGCCTAGATACTTAGGTTTGTGCTTATGTATGGAGTTGTTTCTGGCACACTGAGATCATATACATGTGCCATTGTGAAGTCTTCTGTGTTTTTCTTTAGTTGCTACATCCAGGGTGTCAGAATAATTACATGCCATAACCTGTGGAATTCCATTTCCATAGCGTGGATAGCAGACCTAGTGTAATGACTGTGCACTCTCACTCTGAATCTGTGCCATCAATGACTTAACACTTTTGTAGATGGTGCACTTTTCTGACTTGCTACCATAATTGTAGATGTTGCCATCAAGACCATAAATTGGCACTTCTGTAAGTACTTAAACAATTTGTGCCAGTGCCTGATAATTTAGTGCATGTCCCAGTTGCGAGCCTTTGAAACGTTGTTTGACGGTTTCCTTCATTCTGCTATGATTATGGCATATTTCAGCTTCATCTGCCTGTTTTGGCTTGGAAAAGTAAACAATGTCTTTCTGTAAACTTGAAAACAGTGTTATGAAAACAGAATTTGTGTATAGTGCACAAAATAGAATATGAATATATGGAATGTAATTTTGTAATTTTTTATTATTATTTATCTATTAGTAATTTGATTACATTTTAGTGTCAGTGTTTTGAATCTGGAAAGAGCGCATCTTGAAGATGTTATGACGAATTTACTTTTCTTATAAATTAGTATTATTATTTATTGACTCGTGGGTGGGAATGATCCCTCAGGAGTTAATAAATTAAATTCAGAGTAAAATAGAAGTTAGTCCTTGCGTCTGGAGTGCCTCGGAAGTTTCTTTGATTACAATAGATGCAGCAAAAAAAGGCAAAAGAAATTTACTACGTGATGTTCACTGATGATGACCACCTACAGATGAAGACCAACTTTCCAAGTCAGCGCAATGGGTAGAAAGATGAGCATCAAGAGTACTTGCATTGTTAACGAATGGCACGTTGTTTGGCTGCCGAGCCATTTGATCGCGTTGCAGTACATGTTTATGAGATTGGATATGTCTTAGAAAGTAACTGCTTCATTATACTGCGTATTTGGGAATCTCTATGACTTCTTATACTGGTCTATTTTGTCCAATCTGCTTTGCTGATCCCATCTTTATTAGTAATTTATTGATATCACAGGTGTGCATGTAATTGTTCTATGTGACTGAATATTTCCAGTGCAAAGACCATTTCGTTCACAGGTGGCTTTGTTTATTTTTGAAAGCGCCTCTATAGATTTCTTTTAGCAAAAGGGTGCTAGGTATTTTTTTTGAGTCGAATTGTAATAATAATTCTTAATCATTATTTGTAATAATAATAATATTATTATTAATTCAATTATGCCTGCTTCACGTTGTGTTGTTGTGACATTCAGCTTGGTTACAATTGATGTGGATAATGTTGTTTTATGATACTTTGAGAGGTTCCATATAAAGATTGATTACATTACCCTAAATGCACCTTGTTGTTTGTTACATTACACACCTGATTACATTGCACACCTCGTTGTTAATCGTCGGTAGAGAACCATCAGTGCAATTTCGTATTATAAGCTTCATTGTCTTTATGTTTGACGTCTACTCCTTTGACCAGTGAAGTTTCAACATAGATCTGTTTTCAAACTAGGTTATTTGTTTTCGTTCTGTTGATCAATCAAAAGGCCGTGAATTTTCTGTCTGTGCACCTAAGCCATCATTTGCGTAATTGCTTCATCCAACGCCGATCCTCTGTTCCCCCTCCTCGTCCTCCATTGCCTCGAAATTCCACATGATTCTATGCTCACCTCGTCCGCATCTGCACACTGCGTTACTGCTTCCACTGAGCACGACTGCTCCGTAGTAATGGTCCTGTATTGAAAGCAGCGTTGCAAGTAAAAAGGATCAAGTGTTTTCCTTATCTACATAACATATAATTGGCACCTGCAGAAATGTTTTATGTGTTTTCGTGTAGCACAATTTGAAGAATTGTCATATATTATGATATGGCATAAGTATCTTATGGAAGGTAATATACTAAGCATAAGTATCTTATGAAAGGTAATTACTAAGCATAAGTATCTTATGGAAGGTAATATACTAAGCATAAGTATCTTATGGAAGGTAATATACTAAGCATAAGTATCTTATGGAAGGTAATATACTCACGATAACAAAATGATGATAATAATAAAGTGACAAATTATTGTAGGCCTAGTGGTTCAACAGTTAAAATCATTCTTCAAGGATGTAAATGTACTTGGGCAGAAAGGTCTTCCACAAGGTTTGGAATGAAAATCGATCCTAAATTAATTATAGCTTGAACCTGCTCTAGAAGTCTTAGGTTTCTCCAACATCATTAGACCCTATAGCCTTCAATGTACGTACATGTATTCACCCGTGTTTTTTTTAGCTAGGTGGCGCTTGCGAGAGTCCGTATCTCTGACTCTTCCAAGATTGTACCTGCAGTGTACACTCCATAGATATAATAAGCTGGACACTTTTCCAATTCAAAACATTTTGTTTTCTCCGTTTTAATTAAGTCATCAACATCAGTAGCAGGTATAGGAGTGACAAATGGAAAACCCAGACCCTATAAGACTAATCAGAGTTAATTAGGCTTGTAGGCCTGCCTACCTCAACATAATAATTACAGGAGAGCGCCTCTGAGTGGATATCTTGAAGAGGCCCTATATAAATTATTGGAATGAATGAACGAAAGAATGATGCTCAATTGCACAGTCGTCGCCGTTGCATGGGACGAGATTCGAACCCGTGCTCCGGTTGTTACCGGCTGAGCGCTTTACCCAATGGGACAGCCGCCAGCGTGCCCCATAATAGCTGATTGACGTTATAATAGTCATTATTAGGCCTACTAATGATACCGATCTATTTATAGCACCGTCAGTCGTTTAGCTCGTTTTCTCCTCGTTTAGGCCTAATAGCGCTGCTCTTAATTCGCCGGCCAACCGGATGCTAAATAATCATGACAGATTCTAACATAAACGTCCGTTTGTCGTATTCGAAAACAGACGGATTTATCGGTTTTCGCCTTTTGTCTGGGTATAATTATTATAGGCCTAGAGTTCTTGTCGTAACTCAAAATGGAGTTTCTGTGTAAAACTGCAAGAAACTGTTTGATATAACAGGTCATCTTCAAATCTACCAATTTATTGAACGTGTTACATGTTGCAGAAGGTTTTGTCGGGTAAGTACATGTGAACAGCAGCTGATATACTGTTTGTTTAGCATTTACGGGCGTTGTATTATGCTATTATTAAAATAATATTACTGTGATTGCTGTGCATGAAGGTTGAGAGGCCTATAAATCAGAGACAGTAGCTAGGCCCAGTGATGTAGTTGAGTCCACCCAAGCCGAGTCCAAGTCCTGAAAGTCCAAGTCCGAGTCCCCTAAAAAACGGACTCGAGTCCGGACTCGAGTCATTGGTCGGACTCGAGTCCTTCATCACTGGCTAGGCCCTATAGACGTATTGTTGGTGAACCCTCCTCCCTCTCCCTCTACTCCCCTTCATAATCAGCACCATCAATCTGAATCTCCTATATATACTCGCCCTTAGGCCCTACAGTAGTATAGTAGGCGTCGCTTTCATTATAATCATCATAATCATCATCATCATCATCATATTATTATTATTATTATTATTATTATCATCATCATTCTATTTATTAGGCTATCGTCGTGGTAATTGTTATTCTAATGCGACGTACACAAGTATAAAAATAATGTGTGCAGTAGCCTAATTAGGCCTACTCCTGTCTAATGCAGACACCTAAAACTTATACTCGAATGATGTTTACTATGAAATGATGACAACGGTGATGATGATGATAATGATGATGATGAAGATGATGATGATGATGATGACGACGATAACAGTTGTAATGATAATAATAATAGTGATGCGAGCCACTCCCTAAATTCACAGGGCTGTAGACGTACAACATCAGGACCTGAGCCCATTTGCCTTAGTTGTTCTTTTCATAAAACAATCGAAAATTAGTCGACGTAGGCCCTATAGTGTAGGCCTAGCCAATCCCCAGGACTACATGAACGGTCTTCAACGAGTTATATGGAAAACACAAATCCGTGTAAAACTATAAATTCTGATTGCTTAAAACGTATTATTGACAATGATACAATGATAGGCCTATACCTTTATTATATAGGCCTGCAACCGGTAGTCCTTGTGGAGCTGAGGAGACCTGCACAAAGCTCGGTGCATAACTGCGCAATGCATAGGCCTATACATGTAAGTTCTTACTTCCAGAAGGACACTGCACATTTAGACAGAAAAGCGCATGTCACCAACGCGGAAGTAGCTTATAGGCTAAGCTAGTCAATACGGTCCGATGCCTAATTGCCCATACCTGTAGTAGTGTCGGAGATGATTAAAACTATTATAGTAGGCATAAGATTAATGGGGCATGGTATAGGTCCCTGTAAGCAATGATTTCAGAATCTGTGAGAGGTTTGAAGGACCCATTGGGCGTCATTGCGAGTAAGCTTACTAGAACGGTGGAAGCCACGTAGGCTACTTTTTCCTGCACACTGCTTGAAGAGTGGACCAGATTCGAGATGGCTGCTAAGCATCGTGGAAACAACAGGGCTTCTTCAGGGAACTTGTCATACATGTAGAATAGATGATAATGATGGTGATGGCGATGATGATGATGGTGATGATTACAATTTTAATAGAATTGAATGGATATTATTTTTCGTGATCTGAAGACTTTGTGATGTGCTGTTCTGATCTCACAAGTCCTTATATTTGCCCGATTCTACACGTAGCCTACGTGTTTCCATGGAAGGTAGGCCTACCTGTGTGTAAGCGCTTGATGGAAAGATGATTGAAAATAGAAACGAAGTATCCTTTTGTCACTTATATGGGTTTGCGGGTCAGGACCGCATTGATGAAAGAAGCCCTGATTGACAGGGGGCCAATCGGGCCATGCTTGACGGTTCTTGACAGCAATCTCGACATGTTTAGCGGTTCTTGACACCAATCTGATATAATAGGACCTAATTATACATGTATATATATAGGCCGTTATATAATTTATAATTCGTTGCGTCAATGGCTGATGCATCCTACATTCAATGCACCATATTTCCTCCGAATTTAAGCCTTAAAGTAGTTCCATTGCAACATTACAGGTTCTGTTGTATCATGCAGTGATAGAAGCCAACTATAATTATACACCGAGGGTTCGACAAGATTAAATGAGGTCCTTAATGAAATTGTGTCTTAGTTCCATGTGCTCCGTTCTGTGCATCTAGAATCCCCGTCCATACAGAGGCATTCATGAGGAACGGGAAGGTTAACTTCAGTTCCACTTGCACTTATTGTAGGCAGAATAGAATGCACGACATTCATCTGGTCTACAGTCTGGATACAGTCCAGTGGGCCGACTACATCCTCGGTTACTTGACGAAGGAGTGCTACAACCTCAAGATCCTCCGGAATGAGGATACCGACCTCCTCAGTGATCACCACTCTTTCTTCTCCTCTCTTTCCAGTAGCGACACCACTAACAGACCGATACCATCATCATCATCATCATCATCATCATCATCCTTCCCAGCCAAGACCCTCATCGTCATTGTTTCGCCTGTCCATCTACGCTTTCTCTACGAGAACCTCCACTTTCACTATGACGGACTGATTGCGGACCCTCGTAAGGGTCAGCTGTTCCTCTGCGGCGCCGAAGCGGCGGACTTCGATGAGCTGGACGCCAATGGATCTCCATTGAGCCAGAGGTTCCCAAGATTCAAGGAGTGGACGAGACTAGACCACAGCGAACATGCGACCCTCCTGACGAACGCCATCATCTTCGTTGAATCGTCGGCTGATGGGGGTCCACTTCAGAGAAGGAGGTCGCTAAGTGCAACGAGAACGCGAAGGAAAGTCAAGTTCACGCTGAAGCCTCAACAAGTTAGAAGTCATGTAAGTAAGTCCTGATCCTGATATATATGCTGAATTTGCTCAAATGTGGACGCTCGAAGATATTTATCAGGACGGGGCAACTCACAATGAAGCGATCGCGATTGAATTTGCATCAACAGCCTGAAAATGAAAACTGAAATTTAGAAAATGCTTTTTTGCATAGAGATTAAGGATGTAAATGGGTTCTACTTTGCATAAATTATCGTCATTTGGGTCACTGCATATTATTGGTATTTTCTTTATTGCTGCTCAAACGTTTTGGCTGTGTCTTATCAAATCACGAGAACCTGTCTCATAAGTTCATAACCCTATAGTCCACGACCACCTACACCTTCGCCACCGATTACACAGCATGTGTACTGCCGTCGTAAGCACACCTCTAAAAGTAGTAAAGTATGCAAATAAAGATTCACTCATTTACATCAGGTCACAGTGCATCTACAGTTGGGTTGATGATGGGTTACAACCCAAAGATAGATAAGAAATAATTATTATTACCTGAAGGTGAACTTGAACGTCATAATGTATAGGCTAGGTCTAGTATTAAAATGAAGTAGAATTGTAAGGCAAGCACATGCACACATCGCCCGTTACTCTCGTCCTAAGATTGATTGATATAAGTTTATTTTACAACGCTTTCATCATTAGATGATCCGCGTCCGTCCTAAGATGAGATATAGGCTTATTATATATTATATTAGGCCTATGGAATAAGAGGTGTTACCTCCAATGGCTTAATAGCTACCTGATCTGTAACGGACTACTGTCTAAGGCTAAAGTAATTAAATTTGGTGTAGGGGCCTACCGCAAGGCTCTAATCTAGGACCCCTTCTATTCCTGATAGGCCCTATACATTAACGACTTACCTCAATCATATTAAATTTCATCATATTTGCTGACGATACTAATGTATTCCACTCCCATAGATCTTTGTCTCATTTGTACCAAGTAGTGAATCATGAAATTGTATATCTGGTTGACTAATATATAGGCCTAATAGGTCTCATACCAGTGAGCTCTGTATTAAACACAAAATTCTGAAAATTGACGAAATTAACATTCTACAAATTAGTGAATTCATGTACAAATACTCAAATAAACTTCTACCTCCAGTATTTAATAGCTACTTTACTATAACATCTGATGCATCATGCACATTCATATTCTACTAGACAAACGGAGCTATATCCAGGAGTCTTGGCTCGTACCAACACTAGATTATTTGCATTAAAGTCCATGGGTCTATCGACCTGGAATGGTATCCCCACACCTGGAATGGTATCCCCATCACCTGGAATGGTATCCCCATCACCTGGAATGGTATCCCCATCACTGTACGTCGTCTACCAAACTAAAAATAATTTTAAAAATCTCTCTGCACTCTCTTAATAAACGATCAGTTGTTTGTGCAGAGTAGATTTAGCTAAGATTTAGTTAAGATTATGTGTTATGTTCTTTAGTAATTTGGACGATTTGATCAAATTGTATTATTACATTGCATAATGAATTAGCCTATGTGAACTGTCATCATAGATAAATGTTTTCTCTGTAGGTAGCTCTAGTCAGTGGGTACGTCCTATAGGACCTTTCTGAGCTTTCCATTTGTTGTTCAATATACCATGCATATGATGATGTTTACTGATACTGACAACAATAAAAGAATTGAATAGGGCCTACTTGTTGACTGGGTCTTATTATGTACATTGTGTAATATGCATGTGTTTGGAACATGCCCTATTATTGTATTAAGCATGTGTTTGAAACAGGACTCAACCGTCGTGACTGTTTTCTTTGAGAGGGAATTGCGTCACACAACGTCGTCTGCTAGCCCTGATCTGGTGGTCGTCGTCTTCGATGATTATTTAAGTGATGGACAGCGGAAGACTTTCTCCATTACTGCCAACCGTTGTAATCCCTACACATGCCAGTTCACAGCACCTCGTAAGCGATAGCTAGTATAGGCCTACATGTACTAGCTAAATTTCATCCGGGTGGAAAAATTGAACATGTCACTTAGGCCTATGTTGAGCAAGTGCCTTTTATATAGCGCCGCTCAACTCTCCACGCGTTACCCTAGTCAAGGCCTTTGTTGATTGGGGAAGCGTAGGCCTACGTGATGAAGTTTTATAGACCGACGTAACCAGAATTAGTAGAGGCCTATTACGGAGGAAAAGCAAATTGAAACACACGAATTAAGTTCTCTCTGAGTCAAACTAATTGCCGTGAAAGCTACCAAACTTTGTCATCAACACCATTTGTTCCCATCATCATGAAAAGCTGTCACACCCAATGATATCTTTCTACCAACACGAAATCGAAAACCACCACTAATACAAACACCACCAACAGCAACATCACAAACATTACCATCCAAACCACCACAGCAACCAGCAAACGCTCCTCTTAGCATAATCGCCTATGTATGCATCACCTTCACCATCGACCGTAATTTATACTCCGTAGCCATCATGTACCTCATTACCGCACGCTTAGCATTACCACTTACCATCATCACCCTTCACGACCACCACCATAAAACGACCATGCACCATCGCAACAACACCATCCCAAGCTCTATACAGTATTAGGGATAGCAGAGATAGAAGTAATGAGCGGGACTATAATCTGTGAGTAACATTATTTAACTTCGTTATTCCACTTAAACCTGGCAGCTCATCCTGTGGGTGAAGTACGGGTCAAGGTTCTTCTCGATGGCATTGAACTCGGCGCTCAACTGCTGAACTACACGCCTTCGCCAACTGTTCACGCTCTCAGTGATCTGCTTGATATCCATATCCAGCTGCTGGCAGGGTCTATGGAATGTCTAGAGAATTATCCGAGTCACTCCTTGGCAGACCTCGATGAGAGGCTGGCCAAAGTTATTCAGGAGCGATATCGCTCATCAGAGCAAATGTTCACGCTGACCAAGTACAGCACAAACGCAGGTAAGAGTAGGCATAGAATAGAATAACATAGAATATGTATAGATATATAGCACAGAATATAGAACAGAAAAAATATAGATACAGCACAGAATGTAATATTATACATAGCATAATATGTAATATTATTATAAGATCTTACTGTGAAATCATTGTATACAGATACAACTCTTATTGTAACATTGGTTCTTTGGCTCATGAAGTATTTTGTGCCATAAAGAGGAGATGGCATCGCATTGCTATTACACAGTCATGCAGGGATTATGAGGTCGGTTTGCATAAATCGCACATGACTCATTCCTTTGATGAACATAATTACAGTTCGATTAGACTTTTGTCTTGTCAAATTCTTTATATTAGCGCTGGGTTGTTTCTGCCGTTGCCCCATTTTCACAGTTGTACTATAGTCTACTATATTATCATCAATTAGTTCGGCAGAAACTTCAGCTGTACAGCTGCTCTAATGACAATTAAAATCGCTATCACGATTGTATAGTAATATTAGTATAGAATGGATCTATAAGTTGGCCTAAATTTTGTAGATCCAACCCAGTTGAAGTACCCTACTCTGCTGCACTTGGCAGCTGGACACGGCCTGGGCGCATTAACTTCCCTGCTAACGGATTTGCCTGACGCGAAGCTGGCCATTCGAATGGTCAACGCCGATGACCAGACACCAGAGCAGCTGGCCAGAGCAAATGACCACGACGCTCTGGCTCAACAGTTCAACGATCTGAACATAGCAAGTGTTGCTCAATCACTCGTCACTCGTTCTAACTCACAGTCTCCCACTAACTCAACTGCAATCGGCAATTTTAGTTCAGTCGCTCAACAATCCAGTCAACTAATAGGCCAAATAGTAAGCTAGTCAGTGATCATTACGTCAGTCAAAGCATATAATTGAGTCAGCCAATCAGTCAGCCAGTTAGTCAGTCAATCACCTACTTATCAGATCAGTGAAAGAGGTCGAAAGATTAGTTGTTGTTCGTATCTGATTTGCAGGACCAGAGTGAAGAAGAAGATGATTATGTTCCTTTGCGTCCAACTGCCAACATCAAAGTGGACAGCGGTAAATGTAAATCACACGATAATAATAATAATAATCATCACCATTTATCGTCATCATAATCATCGTTACGCATGTGTATATATTATGCTTGTAATGAATTTGTATTCAGATACAACTCTTATTGGACCATTGTTAGTTGGCGACTTATTAAGCGCCTTTTTGGAACGTCACATTAGATGTACTTTAAGGTCACTGGGTTCCAGAGTTGGAACGAGGTAAATAATTATGTTCCGTGGTGACATGTCAATTGCCACCGGAACTTCCGGAAGTGATCATCGCCTGCCTCAGCAACACCATCAGCATCGCGATCGTCATCATCACTATCGTCGTCGTCACTTTGGTTATAAGCATAATGACAGTAATGACATTGTGTTGGAAATAAGTGTTAGGGGCCCAAGATTCAGGCAATTATACTGATTGAGTTAATTAATCGAAGAATTGATTTATTTGTTGGCGAGTACAGATGTGGACGGAAGTTCTCCAGAATATTCGGACGACGATGACGGAGGATACATGATCATGAACGGTGAGTGGTCACCGATTGGCGCTATATAAATCGATAGACGTTTGCTGTTCCAGAGACCAGAGGTCGTAATGGTTGGCTATAGAGAGACCTGATATTTGTAGAATTCCAGGCGGCCATACGTCACAATTGATCCGTATAAAGAACAATTACTCAACCTTTTTACAAATCTGTCAATTAACCAACAGGTTGCTGTCATGACGTTAGTTTTCTTCAGATAAAGCGCAGTCTCCGAGACGAGATAATAATTAGGGCTTATGCTCATTAGCGTTAAGTTGCATATGCGAAACCCGATGCAGTTTTACTATAGGCTGATCATTTCAGTTTCCTAAAATCTTCATGTCCTAAGCTACTACTAGGTCCAATTAAGCCCATGTGGTTGGTCAACCTATAGCCTCTTCGAGCAAGTTAGTAACTGTAGGCCTAAGTGCATCGTTGTGGCTATTAGTGCATGCATGCAAGCCCGGATTTTTTGTATCGAAATATTTCAAATGAAACAAAAGCTGCAGCACTTTTAGTGAGTCCACCTGCTGTATACGCTATTCTTGATCCTCCACTCCAAGAAGAGAAGGACTAGATTAGAAACACCGAGTGACGGTATACGGACTCGACCAGAGTGATCATTTTTAATTATTATTCATCGGTTGAGATTAATATATATATATATATATAATTTATATATTAGTCTATAAACCAAAGCTACACTCATATGAATGGGTGACGTAGGCCCCCTACACAATACACACTAGTCTAATCTTTATCAGATCTGTCATTACCTACATTGACAGTTTCGAATAAAATGTTCACACACATTTTTTAATTGATTGCTCTTGCAATTAGTTCATTATTGCGTGACAGCATAATGACCTGTGCTCCTCACGTGCGTATGATGGAAACATTATTAAGTGGTATTGTGTAGCAGAGAAATGTGGCCTGCATAAGCCTATAATTTATTATCCAATACAACGTTCCCGAAATTAGCATGCGCACAAACACATTACCTAAATTTGTATTCATAGCCATGTAAACTCTGTAATGTGTGTAGGCCTATTATAGTAGTGGACTATAAGAGGCGGTATAGAAATATACACATACATACATACATACATAATATATTTTATATATATATATATATCCACAGTTTAACGACAACAGAGATCGACCGTTGCCGTTGACACAAGTTTGCTTAGTATAATATAGCCTTTTGAGGTCGGTTTAGTACAGAAGGCCTAGCACATAATTTATATGCCCTAGGACCTGCTGTATAATACTTAGCCACGCCTACCTACGAGTACGGCTGACACTTTGTGATATCGCATAACTTAAATACTTAATTATACAGATCAATTTGTACTAATCAACTCTGGTAAAGAGAAAGCAGCGAGGAATCGGACAAAAGGAAACGCTAGGCCTACATCAGCAGTTTTAGACATAAACACATAGGCAGACGGACAGAGAGCGTATTCTCAAGTAGACCTAGACAACGGAAGCAACGAAATGGGCCACACACATAGAGTTGTTGGTAAAGGTAATAATTTTATGGACATATAATATTGTCAAATGAGAATACACTGCAGCGACAAAGCAAGATGAAGAGAGAGTGAGAGGAAGCAAAGGCCTATAGAAGAAAGAGAAACAGAGAGAAGCACACAAAATTGAGGAAGATACAGAGGAAGGAATAGGCTGGTTAGAACTAAGAAGAACAGAGCAAGGATATGGAGGGTAACAGAAAACAGGACAGGCAAGAGAAAACAGCTAGGCCTACCCTCCGAGATCTAAGTTAATTGAGTGTGAGTGAAGTTAGTGGCAGAGAGAGCAAAGTGGTTGAGTGAGTGAGTTTCTAAGTAAGTAAATGAATGAGAAATGCCGGGTAGAATAGGCTACTTGATATAATTGCTAAATACAAAAAACGCTTTTGAATAATAGGCCTTACATGCGTTTTATACAACATTTTCTAAGTGCATGTGTATTTTCAAATATACATTACAGTGCATAAAGCTCTGACTTTGTTGTACTTTCTAGGTGTATTTTATATTTTTTTAAATAAACCCACTAGAGCCTAAACCGAAGTAAACAGACGTGGTAGTCTTATCTTTATTACCACTTGGAAAATGTTCTTCCCGAAAATGTTTTCAATTTGCTCCTAAAATTGCTAAATGTAGGCTATCATGCTATGTCAAGTGCGCCAATAGCCCAACAAGAATAACTCATTATACTGTAGTAGACTAGGGGACACTAGACTACTAGGACTAATCTACCTAAGCTAATTAGACTAAGACTAAACTACTGAATGAACTATAGGTGACTAGCTGAAATACGTGATGATGGCATGAGCGAATGCATGAATAATAAGGAGTCAAGTCCGTTTAATTATTATATTAACAAAAGTGAATCTTATTTATTATAATTCTTAACTACCTATTCACAGCGCATTCAAGTCAATCCGTACTTAACTTACTCGCAAGACGGATCCAACGGCTCAGCCCCGAATCTACATTAAAACTTAGTATTTATACTAATTCCCCTTCCAGGTCCTACAGCAGCCCAGAACTCCCTAGCCAATCGGATCCCCCTTGATCCCAGAGTCCCTTCACGCCCACGCCTCTGCTAGGCCATAACTCCATGTGCCACTCCATAGCCCTGGACTACACAAACCATAGGGGCCTATATCCTCTGACCAATCATGCTCCATCCCTGTTACCTTAACTGACCACCTAGGACTTAGCCCATCAGCTTCTTATTCTACACCTGTTTGCTATCTATCTTCACCTGTATTACAATACCAGTCTTACTTTACTCCTGACTAGTAACTACATAAATATCCTTCCCCCCACACTATGATAATACAGCGCCGAACATTAACTAGTAACCATTTGAAGTTCACAGCGATACCGTTTTCAAAAACCCTTACAACAGAGTCCAAGTGTATTGGCTAATGCTGAACCTTGGAAACTATAGGACTCATTGAAATGGGGTTTTATCATTAATCGGGGGGTGGGGGGGTGGCAAAGCCCGCAAAGAAGCCTATAAAATAGGCCTACTCTGCAGAGTAGGGATATCTGAAATAAATATTCAATCTGAAATAAATATACAAAATAGATAAATAATTTTGCATGTATTTAAATGCAATGACGAAAGATGCTTCAATGTATTTTTAAGACTTAATAGCATTTCAAACTTTATCAGTAGGGTCTAGTTCAAATACTTTTCAGGACTTTGAAACGGAAAGTATAGGCCAACAGCGAGGGAAAGAGGGAATGAGCGAGCCAGTGATTTTGTTCAGCCATTTACATAGAGTGAAGCTGAGCAGTACTCTTTGCAGATGCGCTGCTGATGCTGGAAAGGTCGCGTATCTTATCTAACATCTCGACAGAGGGCGTCTTCTTCCGGTCGCAGGAGGACGCACATCCGGTCGACGTCGCCCAGAAAGTTCAAGTGGTTGACGATAATGACGCAATGGGCGCATTGCCAGTCGACAAACCTGCAGAGGACGCTGCTCAACCGTGTTCCGGTCAACAGACACCGGAAATGGTTGCCACAGGTAGAGGCCCCGTTTAAACTCAAGCAGCTGGTACCCTATAATTATTTATATTTGTATGGCTCATAACGGTCACTAGAGTTCAAAGAACTGACAGCACAAGGTGATATCCATTGGCGCCCACAGACAGGGATAAATACAATAAATAAATTTACAATAAATGATCACGGAAAATCTTTGTAGGCCTGTCAACAGTGGGAATGCAAGACAGAAGCCGAGGAAGAAACAGGAAGTTAAGCACATGGCAATTTTTCATAGAGGTTTTATAATGTAAATAGAGATGATGCCATTATATATGCATCGGCTTAACATAATTTTTATGGCATCATAATTATCGAAGACGCGATGGGTAGGTTACTAGGTTTTAATAATCTACCCATAAAAGCATTTAGTTTTTAAGGATTTTGCGGTCAGCTACAAGTTTGGTTGGTGGTATCTCGCGGTTTGATCGTGTCTCACATTGTCTCAGCGTTCATGAAAGATGATTTACATTGGCTCCCCCTACAGCAGCGCATTCTTTATAGAGTATCTTCTATTGCCAGGCGTTGTGCCTTCTCTCAAGCTCCATCCTATTTATTTTAACTCTTCACCTTAGCCTCTGCTTCCCTGGGTCGCCGTTCTTTACGCTCGGCTACACGTGCTGACTTTCTTGTTCCCTTCTCGCTTACTGCAACTATATGCAGCAAAGATCTTTTTCGGTTGTGGGGCCGACTTTTTGGAATGACGTCCCACTTCTCCTTCGCTTGCTCCCCTGTGATTCCTTGACTTCATTCCATCACCTTCTTAAGGCTTTTCTTTTTGACCAGGCCTGGGTTGGGAGCGCCTCTGAGTAGATACCTTGAAGGGGCGCTATACAAATTACTTTGATTGATTCATTTATTGGTCTTTCTTCTTCTGGTTCTCTGCCGTTAGGCAGGTTCTAATGTCCACTTTCGCCACTCCTCTCTATGTTGCGCCTTCTCCTTAGGTCCATAATAATTAGAAAATGCTATTCTTGCTATATACATGTACTTATTAAAATTTTCAGCTTTAATCTTATTTATCAGTTGGTAGGCTACAATTAATCATTTAATGCAAAGAAATTTATCAAGTAGCCTACCAAACTGTACACAATAGTAATTAAGAAGTAGGCCTAGTTGTCAATTTTCCAGAAGGAGCAAGTGCTCCTCTTATCTCTAAGTGCGGGGGGCAGTGGGCACCCAGGCAGAAAGACGGAAACTGAGGAAGAAATGATAGGCCTATACCAGAGGCGAACAGAGACACCATGCAGGTCAAGGATGCATGAACAGAGAGAGAGAGAGGGAGGAGTGTGAGAGAGACTGAGGTTCCTATGTCCTGCATTCTGGGTGTTTTTACGATCATTCAATATTCTTTTTTTCAATAACTATGACATTTCGAGTTTATGACTATTATAGCTGCAACAGACGAAGCCTGGGTATAGAACGAAGATTGTCGTTTAGATGTAGAGACAGTTTCTGCATAATAGAGGCAAAAAGCAGGTTCTATGTAGGCCTATACTGTATAGAGAGGATCAGAGACAGAGGCAGCATCTTGTATACACCTTAGATATGCAGGGGCTTCTATCCCCCCAAGCAGCCGGGCTAAAAAAAACTGATGACCTTCTACTTCCCCCAAACAATCTTTCATCCCCCGACCAGTCTTTCTCCCCTATCTCTGAAAATTATACATTATAAAATGTTCCCCTCTGGTTTCCACTGGGCGCAACTGCGCCCGCTTGATATAGGGATAGAAGCTCTTGTATATAATTATGTAGCTACAAAAGAAAGGTAAATATTCTGTTTCAGGACGTAACAGTTCTTTCTCACCTCCCGATGACTCATCTGAATCGGACAGCGATAGCGGTAAACCATTACCATAGTTATAACCTTTATATTCCTATGCAGAAACTAGAAAGATTGATGAAGCTTCTATACAGCACAATTCAAATCTATGCTCATTCAAATTGATTGGTCAACTGTTCATGCACTTTGCCGGAATGATAATCCTGATGTTGCTTATGATGAGTTTTTTCGTTATTCAAGGCAGCATATGATAAAGCATTTCCTTTAATTAAAAAACTGTAACCAAGCATGAGAAATTTAAAAATCCATGGATGACTGCTGGTTTGTTTAAGTCATCTAGAAAGAAAGAAAAATTATATATGAAATCTATTAAAAACCCAAGTAACACTAATAAGCAAAATTATTGTTTATAGAAACAAATTTAAAGACACTAAGAATAAAGGCGGAGAAAAACTATTATGAATCTGAATTTGCAAAATATAATAATGACCTCAAAAGGACTTGGAGAGTTATAAGAAATATAATCAATGCTAGCAAAGCTGATAAAGATAT